>JAQFZE010005450.1:0-10289 GCA_034695245.1 Dicyrtomina saundersi
TCTAATAAGGGGAAAAGCTGGACGATGTTTATAATCTAATAAGGGGAAAAGCTGGACGATGTTTATAATCTAATAAGAGGAAAAGCTGGACGATGTTTATAATCTAATAAGGAGAAAAGCTGGACGATGTTTATAATCTAATAAGGGGAAAAGCTGGACGATGTTTATAATCTAATAAGGGGAAAAGCTGGAAGATGTTTACATTCTAATAAGGGAAAAAGCTGGACGATTCATGAAATCTAATAAGATAAGAAGCTAGACGATTCATGAAATCTAATAAGATAAGAAGCTGGACGATTCATGAAATCTAATACTGAATTAATGATATTACTGCAGGAAAGGAACTATGAAGTTGCTAACTCATTACTGAAACTATAGGGTCTAACAACTGAGCTGGACTGAAGCGAACTGAACCTCGAGCTGAGGTTGTGTTCTTCCTTATATAACGACCGTGTCGCCTACAGTTTTACTATAGTTAAATATTGCTAACTTGGAAGGTAGTGGCTCTTTCCCCACATTGAGGACACACGTGCCTTGCACAGCCTGTTCTCAATCTGCAGAGAAATCCTACTTCACACAATCCATCCGTTTCGCTACTCTATACAATTAACATCCGTTATTTCAAATAACGGTATAATAAAATTCCCCTCGCTTAAAGGGTAGTGCCGCCCATGGCCTGAGCCCCGGCGCCCGAATAGAGAACAAACGGATAAATTAAGTAAAGGCACTACTTGCAAAAGACAAAAAAAAATTAATAAACAAAACTAACCGTATAGATATATGTGTAGTTAAAATTAACAAAATTGATTGGTGAAAACTAACACTAGGATTTTTACATTTTTTATTTTTTTTGTGACACCGGAGTGTCCTAAAACAATTAAAAATAAATAAATAACTAAACTCGTGAAAAATTATTAAAGCGCTGGTGGGTTCGTTATGATACATCAAATTTCTCACAAAGACTACAGGCATAACGATATTGTATTTGTAAAGAATATTAATACAGTATGACATGTAGTAATATAACTTAAAGATTAATACAGTACAAGAGTGATGGTTTTGTGTATTACTGTAAAAATGTACGGTAAAATTAATCAATGTCGAAAACATAAGTGATATAATGAAGAATACATTAAGAGTGTATAAGGCACATATCAAGTAAATGCAATTTGACATAACATGATAAATAATGTAACAAAAGAGATGTAATATTAATTTATGATTTAAAAATCTGAACACAGCTTGAAGTATCGAGGTGTATAATTAAAATTGTAATGATAATACTTTGTAGAAGTATGAGAAATCAAATAACATTGACAAGGGTAAAAAAAGGGGAAGAGAGAAAAAAAAATAAGGAAGAATAAACACTACAAGTGTGGCATACATATGGAACAAAAGTTAAAGAAAACAATACTGTATTACATAACAATGGTATGAAAATAATACATTAAAAACACGTTTACGGAATAGAAAATACAATAATTGCAACATTGAGCGGTGGTAGGGTAACTGAGTTGAGACTTGACTGTAGTGCTGCGATGCTACAAAGCTATATTAATTTGCTGACCAGTAGAGCAGAGCACGAAGAGACAGTGAGACACTCACATGATGGGTAAACACTAAGTTGTATACGCGCAGAGTGGTAGTACCCCCAAGCAGACGAATTAGGCTGCGAATTATTGCTGGTCAACTTCCTGAAGATTAAAACGAAAAAATGTAACAGTGTTCCACATGTATGAGCACAAGGTGTATTAATCCAAAGGTGGGGCCAAAGTTAGGGTAAGAATAAACATAGGTTAAACGCTTGTACAGAAAGCGTGGTGTCCATTTCATTGTATATAGAAAAAATAAAATTATTATAATATGAATAAATATCTTGGAGTATGTAGATAAGAAAATCATAATATTGGATCATTTGTATGTCAGGATTATAATATTTATCATTTGAAGGAGTAGATGGAAACGGAGGCTGAGATATTTTTTCTTCTTCAGGTAAAGAAGGATAGATTGGTGTGAAGGCACCTGGCACAGGTGGAGTATAATGTGATAATGGAGGAGCTGTGGCAAAATATTGTTGAACAGCGGCGTCAATCTGTTCGGCGGACAGCGTAATGCATGGTGATTCATGATGACCAGTAAAAGGTTCCAGTTCGGTTGCTTTGATGACTGGGAATGTTGGTATCAGAGTACGGCACGTACAATATTTTTGATACAATATAATGAATTTGTGTCGGTAGTAATAAATTAAAAATCCAATTACACCAATTTTAATAAATACAGCAATTACTAATAATATACTAGTTATCATAGAACGAAATGGCAATATTACAGTTTCACGAAGATCACGAATAATCCAAATCATGTGAGGGTTTTTAGGTTGACCACTTAATTGCGCGTCCAACACATCCTCTAGGGAGTATTTGGACTGCATTTGTCGCATCATTGCAAAAAGGGAGTCAGATCCAGTAATTTCTTCAGTCGTGTAAGCACCCTTAGATTTAAAACTTAATTTTGGAAGTTTAGTAATATTAGCAAGTCCACCACCTGGAGTGGGGAGGGACGGAAGATGCACTGGAGTAGTATTATTTGAGAGTAACAACACTAATTATCCAGTGTCGAAATAGTAGGGTGTCATATCACCGCAACTAATATTAGTTGGACGATCTAGAATCTCATGGGATAAGGGGCTCAAATAACCTAAATGGCGATCATGTTGCTGTAAGTATAGAACAAGATGCTCCAGGATACAAGTATCCCGTGGTTGAAACATATACTCCCGAATTACTTCGCATGAATATACTATGATAGCGTCACCTGAGACGGGCTGAGTAATATTGTTGTCCAAAAAGAGTGCGAATTAGGAGGGATGGCGAACCTGACTCCGTCAAATATCGGAGCATAGTTAATTGGCGTTGGTTGGCACGACAAACTTCTAAATTTAATAATTGAATGTTACTATTGATCTTTCTATCAACTAACTCGTAAAGAAATTGGAATCGACCATTAACCTGCGAACCGGGTAAATGGGTAGCAATTGTATGTTGCTGTTGCGCTCGAACATAAGGGAGGACGGAGTCCTCATCAACTTCGTCAGCATAGGACAAAGTCTGAAGACGATCGCGTTTTAAGTGTCGGGTGGTTAGTTCACGCAAATCGGTAGTTAGTACGATAGACGTGTCTATACTATTATATAGCGAAGCTGCGAAATAAAAATTCCTTGTGTTGAGAAGCCAATGGTTACATTACACTGTGTTGTCCTTTGAACTTCACTCAGAGCCATTTCTGCCTCCGGGCAAATGAGACGTCGGCCAGAATAGATACAGTCGGTCTGTAAATATTCTTTTAGACGGCATTGATTGACTTGTTGTGGTTTCCATATGACGTGACCTTTTTGGGACTGACATTCACCGGTCTGATAGAGAAAAGATTCAACTAAAGGGGTTGAAGCTTGTATCGTGTCATCGGTGTTTAAAGCAATGGATACTGTGAGAAAATAATAATTGAGAATGGATTGAGTTAGATGATAGGGATAAGACCAGGCAAGTTTAATCTTATGTTTAGTACCAAAGAGTTCAGTATGGATACGAGTCATGGTCTCCCCGGATGGAGATTGACAAGTTCGTACCATATCCTTGCACTCAAGGATGGTAAGTTTGACAGGAAGATGTGTAATTTTTTCTTGATAATCGCTTAAGAAAGACCAACGTCAAAAAACGTCAGTCTTTGTGGCGTAACATTCAAAACCTAAAATGGTTATTTTAGAAATATCGGGGAATCATATCGGGGAATGATATCGTTACCACTTTTGCATCCTGAGGAGTCTCTGGTAGAGGACACTCAATGTGTTGCGGAATTCGGTACCGTATTCCCTCACGGTGTCCCCTGCACTTGAATATTGGAGCGGACTTTGGGTCCATGTTGGAAAAATACGAATAAATCTCGGTATCTTGATCCGGAGATAATGTAGAGTTTTCCGCAAAGGAAGATGGAATAACAATAAGAAGCAAAAAACGGTAGAAGATATACCTAAAATATAATGACATGACAGGTCATAAGTTTATTAGATGAAACTGGGCGTCTAATTTTGAATTGAAGGATGAGACTGAGAAAAAGAAGAAAAGAAAAACATACAAATATAGATTATTCAACATCCATAATATGAGTTGGCGAATTAAGTCGGTCGTGTTTCAAGACTACAATTAGTCTTGGGATGAGAGCGTAAGATGGACTGTTCCATTGAATCGAGAAAACCTAAGTTATAAGCTTGTTGGAATTTAAACACTACTGGAGTCTCAGTTGTGCATTGGGGTCGTTCAAGTAATACATATTGATGTATTGGCTCACACCTTTGCAAGTCGACAAATCCGTGACTGAGCTTAACGCGATAGTGGTAAGTGAAAGGAGTCAATAATTCAGGAATATCTGTATTGGATTTGCGAATAAAAAAGTCAGGAGCAGATAAATATAATGAAGTAATTAAAGAATTGTCAAGGGAACGACGACGGCGGGTGTGGCCTTGGTTGTCATGATTTATTCAGGTTTGTGCTAGAGCGTGAGGTGAAGTGATGATGCGATCACCAAACTCACCATCAAGTATGTTGGAAGTAGTAGAGATCGGGAATTCGTAGTTACAAGGATTGGCCGAAGTGCTTGATTGAGCAATAAGATCCAAGGCCGGGCAAGCGAGCCCGGAACCGTATTGTTGACAATTAAATGGTTGGCGCAAACTATCAATACAATTATTAAGATGAAATTTGTCCCACACTACGATGCTTTCATCTAACGTGCGGCACGCTCCCTGGGAAGCTGTACACCCGGGGAGGACTGAGCTAAGGGAAGTTGCTATAGTGGAGCTATTAGAATTAAATTGTATTTCAGTCGGGACGATAAAGAAATTTGTGACTGTTGCACCTACACGACCGTTAATGAGTTTAATATCAGACGCGTAATATCCTGAACCAGTATTTTTAAGTCTATGTCCTGTAGGGGAACGCTTAGACTTCTGCATATTAATGCATACTTGAGGAGAAATGGGAATGAGTCGATGGTTAAATCTGGTAGGTTGAATGGCGGATACACGATGAGTTTGCACGCTTTCAGTTTCGCGACCATTACACTCAGCTGCCGAGTGAGTTAACGATTAAATGATATCATCATAGAAAAAAGATATTGCCGTATTGGATGGTGAGTCGGATGGGATTAAAGTATAATTGAGTTTGTCAAGGACAGTCCGACTGAGGTAGAGAGGTTTAGTGTGGGAGGAGGTGGCGTATTGTTGTAGGTCTAATGGTGTGTTTACTTCAGATATTAGTTGATCATACTCGGTGTGTTCGGCTACTAGCCATGGTGTTGGAACTTCCGTTGCGTGGACAGAAAGAAGAAGAAGAGCGAATAAGGCGAGAAGGGTGTGGATAGAATGAGACATATTAGCTATAAGAGAAAGTAATTTATAGTTTGAAAGATGTTATATTAAAACTATCCATAATATCTGTGGCCAGCAAAGATCTGTTAGTGCGAATTTGATTACATAGAGAATGAGCAGGAAAAGGATAGTAATAAAGCTTTCGATTGAGTAGGGCAACATAAAGCTTGTTACGGGAACGATAAATAATAGGAGTACTAGACTTACAATGGAGGGATGGAATAGTTTCGTACTCATGAATATGCGTACATTTATCTATGAAAGCATAATCTTGTTTAATGATAATCTTGAAGGAAAAATTAGGGATAAATTCAGGGTCCTGGGAGAATTGTGGAATTAAAGCTGAAGAAAGATCTTTATTCAAAAATTTTGCTTTGAGGGATAAATAATCGTCAGCGTGTTGCAGTTTAAAATTAAAAAGAATGGGCTCTGAATAATGTAAGTATTGTAAAAATGCATCGCAGGAATAAATGGTATGACGCCTAGAACGTATTCGGGGTGGTTTTGTTGCGGGTTTAAAAGGAAGGACACGGTGAATGAAATATAAGTGATAGGTATCAGAAATACGTTCTTATGTAGAGGTGGTTTCTATGGGTGTGCGAAAGGTGGCTGTACAGGATTGTTGTTCACTTTTGACTAAGTCAAGCATTTCGAGTTGTAAGCAGGAAGTATTGTCAGCTTGAACTGTACACGTAATTGGTTCAATAGCCATGGAAAAACATGAGCGGATGTGATTACTTTGCCAGAAAAAGATACCTACTTTGGTGTGAATGCGCCCAGTATTGGAGTAAAATTTTTTAAAATCAAAAGAAGGAATTGTAATGTGGGTCGTATTGCCTAAAATATTCCGTTGGCAAATGGAATAAAAATAATTAAGATGATACCTATCGAGTGATATGGAGATATGAACTATTCAGTCTTTTGGTTACTTGAGTATAAAAACTCGAACACTGTATCAGCTAGATTGAATTACTATGTACTGTTAAACTCTGGATACACCTATATTATGAGCTAAAAGATTAAATCACGAGTAACCAAAGTGAAACCAGTTGTGGCCACTTCATGCTTTAACCTAAAAAAATTAATTAGTTGAGAAGACGGGAAACGAAACGTGTATACTGAAGAAATTATAATGACTTGTTCTGCAAGAATATAGACTGCTGACCCGGCAAGGTACGTAACTGGTTGGTATGGGTATAAACTACTGTAGCTGCTAGAATGGACTGAGTTTTTTCTTAAAATTCGAAATAAAGGACTTGAGATTTTTACGAAGTACGTTTAGTTTGACTCACTTAGCTACTTGAATGGAGAACATGTTACTGCTTGGTCGGCAATTTTTTTTTTAAAGAACAACCTAGGTTGAAATGAAGAAACGAGCACGCGTATCGACATTTTTTGATTTTGTTTATATTGTAAAACCATGGATGGACAGAATAAGAGAAAACCAGTATTCTGAATAAAATACTTATTCAGCAAAAAACAATGACAAAATGACATGAAATGAGTAACACGCGAAACCCGCGAACCCCAGTGTCCCTGCGGCTATGCAAGAGGGGTTCTCTATTAAGAGGTTGATCGGCAACTTCCACAAGCGCCTTTGAAACAGGCATTCTCAATCTCACGTGGTGTTTGAAATGATGAGAATTTATGACACTGAACTGCTCTGCGGGCATGGAAGGTGATAGGGAAAAAAAACTAATACCACGAATTTTTTATCTACCTATACAATGACGTTGGGCACGATAGCTCCCAGAAAAGCCTCGTCCGATATCCCAACCGTCAAGGATATATGAATTGTCAAGAAGTAAAACTCAATGAGATAGCTGAAAGCTAAACTGGAAAAAATAAGTTCATGGACGACTGACTTGAGTTGACTACTTGATACATAACCTGATATATGAAAAGTGCTTACATACTGGCTCTCGAAATGTTGTTGTGACCAGAAACTACATGGTCAGGTTGGACGAATGAATTGCATTTACACTGAGGATGGTGGCTCAGTCTGCTTGGCAAACAACAACTACTCTGACCTGAAAGGGGCTGAATTAAAACTAGTATAATTTACGTGTAGAACTCGTCGCATTATTCTATCGGAGCGAAGTACAAGACAATGAACACGTAGAGTGTCAATGGATAGATGTATCTAACCTAATTTGCATGTGGTTTCCTTACAATATTCCTATATGATAAAATCTGACTAGTGGGGTTGAGTGAGTGGATACAAAGTATGTGAGAAGGGCGTATTGATAACCGAGCATCAAATGTGTGTTCATATGGGCAAAGATAAATGAAAAGTCTTAATAACGTCAGAACGTCAATGTGTAAGTTCAAAGGGGAGAACAAAGTCGTATTTAACATGGAGGAGAACAAGGCATACAAAAAAAAATGTGAAAAGTGCTTTGACATGAAAAATGATGCAGGACGAACTATCACATAGAAGGCGAACGAATAAAATTATCATGCTGAACGGTACACAGATGCAAAGTTAATCTACCACAGGAGGTATGTAACTATACCTACGCATGCTAAAAAAAAGGCTTGGTAAATATTGAAATGAAAAAGACATTAAGAAACAGATAACAAAAACACAATGTATAATCCTAATGGTACACGTAAGTAAACAGAATATATGAACGAGGGTGCATTGGAACATTTAGCTAGTGGAAAAAGTGTGAAGCGGAGATATGCTTATTAAATAACCGTGAAACGAACGTGAACAAGAAGAGTAGATATATTGTTATATTTTTGTAGTACGCCGAGGATCTCACTAAATAACTAGAGAGTTGATCAGCTCAACGCACTGGGTGCCTGCTGAAACCAGTTAATCTGCCATTCAATGTATATACTGGGCTTGTAAACGTCTATAGACTGGATGTATTGAGATATATAGTAATAAAGAGTGACCATAATGGGAACCAGGAAGTGCGTCCTAAAACCAACTAATGCGTAAAGACTTGAAGTAGTGCGTAGAAAAATTGATGAGGATGGTTTGTGTGGTTGCCAAATAGAAAACAAATTTGGAAAGCTTTATAAGTTAGGGTGAGTGAACTCGTTGCTGATAAATAGTAAAAGCGACGATGGTCGTAAAAAAAATCTGACTGCTTTGGAATAGACGTAACTTTTGAAATAACACGTGAAGATAAACTCAATGCGTAGAGAAAAGACATTTAGTCAATGTGACCTCTGGCAAAGAAGGAGAGGGAGAGTAGAAAAAAAAATGTGTATGGGATATGTGGGATGGGCAGACCAGAATATTAAAAAGATAGACTACAAAAATTGACACACAAAAAAAATTTGAAAAGTTCTCATAACTGTAGGATAATAAAATAAATTTTTTTGTTTTTTGGAGGCGTGCTGATGTGATTACATTCCTCTCATGATGCCCTATTTTGTTACTGTCAAGTTACTAATTACTTAACTATGGGGAGGGATACCGTTTTAAAGGTATTAATGGGGGAGGGGGATTTACACAAGAGGAGTACTTGTAATATTACTATTACAATTACTTCTCATTGGGAAGGAAATACATACGGAGAATTACAAGATAGATAGATAGCGATGCGCGATGGGATGTTGTGTGTGTAATAATACTATCTTTACTTTGGAGACCATCGACCTAAGACAATAAATGCAACGAAGAGAATATCCGATTCTGATGTTTGTGTGAGAGATGCTGCTGGAATCCCACTCTGCCTGGGGCTATTCAGCCACATGCTAGGTAACTGGTTCTTCCTGTGCTCTCGCACATCGAAGCTGGACGACGTTTCCAATCTAATAATAAGGGGAAAAGCTGGACGATGTTTATAATCTAATAACGGGAAAAGCTGGACGATGTTTATAATCTAATAAGGGGAAAAGCTAGACGATGTTTATAATATAATAAGGGGAAAAGCTGGACGATGTTTATAATCTAATAAGGAGAAAAGCTGGACGATGTTTATAATCTAATAAGGGAAAAAGCTGGACGATTCATGAAATCTAATAAGATAAGAAGCTGGACGATTCATGAAATCTAATAAGATAAGAAGCTGGACGATTCATGAAATCTAATACTGAATTAATGATATTACTGCAGGGAAGGAACTATGAAGTTGCTAACTCATTACTGAAACTATATACTGCCTTTCTTACAATTCCCAAGTATTTCTCATGTATTCCCTTTCTGAATCTGAGGAGCAAGAAACGGGGGAGTGTAACAAATATTTGGCCTATTATGCTTAGTTCTCGCTCTTCTAATGTATCATATGTATGGTACCAAAATACACAAGAACCATGACTAGGTGAGTGCCTACTGGAGAACGCTTTGAATTATGACACAGCCTTTCTAGATCTGTGCCTGAAAAAGGTACTACTGATTATTCGGAGTGCCGTGTCTAAAGTGACTCTAAACCATTGTGATACTTATTTAATAATTAACTGTCTGTATAAATCGTAATTACTGTTCCATGGATTAAGTATGCTCCTTGTTCCTATTTCTGTTTACTTTTATCGTGCAGTGTATAATTTGAAATGGACTTACATGTTGTCGGCTGGAGCTTGAATAAGGATTACAATCAAGTTGACACACTTTGGTTATAATATTCATTTATTTCAATCAAAACGAGATTTCAAATTAAATATGGAAAACTGAAGAAGTGTAGTGAATTTAGACAATTTGTTGAAAACTTATAATACTATTACGATATTTAAACTTTAAGGATTCTACTTAAATGATAGTTTTATAATTAACAGAGAATTTGTTGTTCGATAGAGAGGATCGTAACAACTTGATATTTGAAATGTAAAACAAGGAAAGACTTCTCACAAAACTTTCGAATCTCGTCACTCAAGTGATTCAATTCAACTTTTCTAACTCAACGTAGGGTCT
>JAQFZE010005451.1:0-10289 GCA_034695245.1 Dicyrtomina saundersi
TAAACCTTGCTTACTTCTCTTACAATTTGCCTCAGATTTTTAAAAACTTTAAATCTTTTTCATAGTGAGACTTTTACTACGTAATATTTAATTTAGGGATGGTTTAAAACTCAACCATTATAAACATTTTTGAAAATGTTAAGTTTTTTACAAACAAAAAGAAAAGTTAGTTTTGAAAGTTTGAATTTTTTTTCGAATTTAAAAAAAATCATGAAGTCACGTTTTAGTAAATTGCCTTAAGATGAAAATTTGATGTATAGTGTAGGAGCTAAAGCACTGTAAAATTCGAAATATTCTGGATTTTGAGTGACCAAACAGTGGAATTTTCATGGACAGAATCAGGGCCGGATATTGCGGCCAGCGCATGCAGCCCCCGCTGCTTAAATTTTCAAAAAACATGTAAATGGAAAATTTTGCAGTTTTCAAAAATATGTAAACAGAATATTTTGACTTTTCAAAAACATAGAAAATTAAATTTTTTGTACATTTCAAAAACATGGAAATAAAACATTTTCCACTTTTCTCAAAATATGTAAATAGAACATTTTGAACTTTTCTGAGTCAAGTAACAAGAACATTTTAAACTTTTATAAAGCATGTAAATACAAAATTTTGCTTTACCAAAGAAAACCATTAATATAAATTGTGGTTTTTGAATGGAAACAAACTGCTGCCTAAAAGAAATTCCTTCGCCCGGCCCTGGACAGAATACGTTTTGGACAGTTTTGACTTCATTCGAAATTTTACAGTTGGAAGGTTTTCCTTGTAAGTCCTAGGAGGCATGAGTCTGAGTTAAACGAATAAAACAATAATGAATTTCCCTTTTAGTTTTCATTAAAACATGTCGAAAGAGAATGTCAAACTTCAAACTGTATATTGTATAAATACTACAGTTCTACAAAAAGTCGACAAATTGTAGATTGCTTATGCTGTGTTATACATTAGACTTGGACGTCGGCAACCACTTTTGGTTACTGGGTTGGCATATAGATATAGGCCATTCCCCCACAAATAAATATTCTGACAGGAGCTATATGAATAGTACTACAGATATGTGTAGTTTTAATTTCGGCTTTGATTTAAATCCAAATGGCCGCCGCTACATGTAAAACTCAGAAGTACTGAAGCAGATTAAATAACTGAGTAGAAAACACCTTTACAAAATCTAAAATGAGAAATTCAGAATACGAATTCTAAAGAGCTGTCAGCAAAGAAAATTTGTAGGCACTTTCTTTGAGTAGGAATTCTGTGGGTAGGCGTGTGTAAATACGGATCTGAAATTAAATTTCAATTAGGTCGTGTTAGTTATACTGGAACTGAGCCCACAAGGAATACTGCACTACTTCCATAATACGATGTAAAGTGTATTTATTAATTATATGGAACCTCCGTCTCTAAATAAGTTTCTACGTATTTAAATTTTAAATTCATCATAATAAATTCACTATGCACTTAACACTGTATAGCAAAGTTTTATTTTATGTATTTTATAGATTTGGCGCGAGTATGATACAGATGGGAGCGGATTCATTGAAGCCGATGAACTTAAGGTGAGTCTATAGAAAATCCAATGCTGTAATATGTAACTATATATTACTAATTAGATCCAGAAAAATACAAAAAGTTAGACATGAGAAAGGCGGTACGTGAAGATGGATGACACTGACGTAGCCGTAGGGCAACAGATGTATTCGAATGTTGAATAGCAATGATTCAACACACAAATAAATTAGAGCAGCTAATGCAATAAAACAATGAAGATTTTTAGCATTTTAAAATAGCTTAAAAATAGTATTAGAATTTTGAAATATAAAAACGTGTAAGTAACCTATTTTGAGCCTTCAAAAGCTTGTAAATATCTTATTTTAAACGTTCAAAAACGTATAACTAACATATGTTTTAAGATATTATGTTTAAAGTTTAGAAAAAAAAAGAAAAAAAAGATTTAATTATGCAGCTTATTTTCTCTTTTCAACGGCAATATAATTACTTTAAATGTCTGCACTTATTTATGTACCTACGTTGTGGTGTACTGTCAGTGAAATTTCTACATATTTCTGTGAGTCTCTAAATTTTAACGCAGAAATTATTATACATAATAATTTCAATTATGTATTATAGTTTAGTTGCCATTCTTTTAAGCCTTGGGCAAAAAAAAACAGAATTGAATTCGGAATTTACTCAAAACTGACATTCCTACATCTGTGTAGGCTGGCCACATGAAAGAAGCCTCATGGTTTATTTGGTTTGAAGGGTTAAAAAGCATACAAATCTTGAAAACGATTAAGATGCCTAAGCCAAGTCAGGATTGTGAGTGTGTGAGTAACATCCATGAAAACCTGTTCCACATCAAGATCCAGATTTTATGACCAGTCAGACTAAGCAGAGTCCCATCCCAAGTCCCAACTGCAGTGCAGTTGGCAGCTCTCTGTCATTCTCCGTCTCCGTCCTCCCGTCCTTTGTAATAGAGAAAGACAATTTATAAAAACTTTATGGAGTAACTCCAACTTCGACTTCGATTCTGACTAAAAAATAAAGAGAGGAGGACGTAAAGAATAGAAAAGAAGAAGTAAAGAATTCCAAGTCGAAAACTATGAGACATATTGCACACGGTAACGGTGACGGTGTATTTTATAGTGTAAGAGGCAGTAAGGGTGAAAAGTCCCAAGTCCCCTATCTCAATGCTATCTATGTAATGTGTACTTACGTCATTTCACGCATAAAAGGGTGAGACTGTGGTATTTATAGCATCGTTACTTCGTTACTGTCTGACGTGTCATTCCAAGATAGGCATTGTTGAGAGAGCATGTACTAAGGCCCCTGCGAAGATTTTACTCTCCTTTTTTTATTATTATTATTACTATACCCATATCCCGATCTCTCAATGTACTCATACTATACTACACTCTACTATACTTACGTACATACGTGGTGTGAAGATGGAGATGGAGTTAGCTTATATATTATCATGTCTGTGTAGAAGCGCTAGGGAATTGATATGAGGATTCTGTCAAATAGAATCTCCCAGTTTATTTTGCGAGGAGATGAATTTGAGGAAACTCAATGGGTCGTCTATAATTGATGTTAGCAAAATTAAGGGTCTGCTCATTCACCCCCCAGAATATTATGGCATTATGGGTGAGGGGAAGGGGGGAGGGAAGGAGGGTTCTATGTCTTAAACTAACATTATTTTATGACATCAGTTACGGACGACCCCTCACACGTCTTACGTGAGAAAAGTAGGATATTGAAAAATGATTGGAAATATCGATAAAAGACTTTCATTGTTTTTTTTTCCTATTCTCTTTTTTTTGTCTTCTTCTTCATTATTTTGTGTGAATTCGATTTGGATTTCAAATTCACTCGTGTGTGACTGTGTGCAGAATTTTCTGAGAGACTTGCTGCGAGAAGCGAAGAAAATCAACGATGTCTCCGAGGACAAATTGATCGAATACACGGACACTATGGTAAGTTATAAGGAGAGAGAACTAGTGTATATTATGCCTTAGCGTATTGTTCTTGCTCCCTATATGTTTCCTTCTCTTTTTATTTTTAGTATATTCTTTCAACCAAGCTAAAAGTTAGACTCGACTCCACATGTGTTATTTTATTCTTATCATTGTCGTGGAATATAGGATCGCCAAACTTTTTTATTTATATTTATGTATGTATATCGATTCCATTTTTTTCTTGCTATGTGGTTTATTCAAATCAAAATTATGTACCTAGGTATATTATTCAAACTTCAGGTACAAAAAAAGTAGATTGTAGTAGATGGCATGATGGAAATGTAGGGAATCATATTTAAAATATGTAACAGGAAAATGATGTGGAAGTTCTTTTGGTAAGACTTTTGTTTTCTCCATTTCTGTTAAAATGTTAAGGATCTAAAAAGTTTAAAAGTATTTACAATGATTTCCAACTTCTTCAGCGGCATATAGAATTAGAGCATTTTAATTTTTTTTAAATCACTTATTACAACATTTTACAATTTTTGAAATCATAAAAAATTAGAAAATTGTGAAATTTTAGCAAATTTTATGTTTTCAAAACCGTGCAGTTGCAACATTTTACACTTTTTATAAATCGTAATTCAAAAATATTGTAGTTTTTTAAAATGCATTCAATTAGTAAGTTGGGAAGTCATTTGTTCCTGACACATTTTCAAAAACTGGTAGTAGCATTATTAGTATTATTTTTTTCATTTAACGAAAGATCCAAAATAATTTTTAAAATGATTAAATTTCAAATTATTTATTGCTGAGGATTATTAGCAAATTTTAAAAATTCTAAATAGCTAGTATTGTTACTTCAATGATTTGTAGATATTCTCACATAGTTCTCACCCCGTCACTTGCGTCATGAGATTTTAAATTCTCTTGGAACTATTCAACAGTCAAACAGTAAACAAACAAAAAGAATAGTTGTCAAAAGTCATTTTCTGTTTTAAAATAGTATTATTTCATGTATAGAATGTTGAAGCAAATAGTATATACCACACGACTAGAAAACTTTCTTAAAGTTTAAAATTTTGTTATTTACACATACCGTGTGCCTACGACTCGCCTACGCATAATAGTACAACAAGACGGCAAGAGCAACCTTATTATTATTTTTGAAAACATTAATATACATTCCACCTACTATATACCTATAAGTATACCTATTCATATAATTATATTTTAATTTAATGCATCTGTTGAGCATATTATTATGTATGTACATTACAAAAGATTTGTTTGTTTCATGTCATTCTTTGAATAATTTAACAGCTGCAAGTTTTTGATGCTAATAAGGATGGAAAACTTCAACTCTCAGAAATGGCCAAGTAAGCTCATGTTTTTTAATCAAATAGCTTTAACATCATTTCTGGTTCTCGGTCCTTCCTCAGTTCCTCATTTTTTTTCTTCTTTTCACTTCGTATTTCGAGGAGTAAGACACCTTGCTTAAAAGTCTTGCTTTGCTTTCTCTTTCTTTTTTTCGTTTCTTTCACTTCTAAAGAAACTAGGCGGAAGACGACGTAACGCTCGGTCACGCGGTGGTAGGGATGGAAGCAAGATTTTATTTTGGATTTGAAGTTGAAGTTGAAAAAGTCATACATTTTGACGAGAATGATAATGAGCCCTGCATTACTTTCATTTTCAATTCATGTATTCACACTATTTATACAAGCTTGGAGAAAATTTTGTGAGGGAGGGAGGGAGGACATTATGTTACATGACTCAAGTGCAATATGGCAATTTATATTTAATATAGATATATACAATATATATTGAGATGTAAATTTTATCCTTGAAAGTCCCCCTATTTGAAAGTACATTCAGATATGTTTATAACTGGTCGCACCTACATAACAATATTACATACAAAAATGTTGTAGGAAAAGAATTTTTAAAGGTAGGACCATAAACAGCTAAAGAACCTTGAACGATTTTAGATGCATTTATGAAATAGAAAAATAGCTACGTTATAACTTTAGCTTTAACTCAAAATATTTATGCCCAAAAGAAATCTTGAAAAATTTCTAAATTTGGTTCTAAAAACAAAAGCAGGAAATAGTATAAAAGTCAAAGTTAATAATAAAGGCAATTTTGTGAGAGTTTTGATTTGAATTTTCCAGGAATGTCGCAATAGGCTTGGTAGACTTATTGTATGTATATTGCTTTTTGGAATTTCGGGCTGTAAAATGTAGAACAACGCACTACGCACAAATTCCTACATTCTGTCTTTTTGGGTCCTGTGCTATCTCATCGTCAGTCGTCAGTAGAATTTTCTACAGTGCCCTAAATATTCATAAAGTATTGATATATTTCCTTTCCTAGTTAAATTATTAGTGGGGGAGTGGAAAGGGGGTGGAGGAGGGATTGATAAGTAGGTTGAAGCACGGCAGAACTTTAGTGGCTTACAACAGGAAACATTGAGGAAATTATACAATATTCAACGAGTTAAACGGTGGCTTAGAGAGAGAGAGAGATAATTGTGAAATATTATTTTGTACTGTATTGTATTTTCTGTATATTATGTAGTATAGGACCTTTGTAGAGCACGGCCAGGCAGACTGATCGTAAGGCTCATTGTCAGACACAATAATGTCAGTGCCTGAATTGTAAATTAGACTCATGAATCATGTGTTCAAGATTCTAGTGATTTTGAATTTTGCAAAATATAGCCCTTGAAACACGGCTATATTTTTAGTAATTTCTGTTTTCCATTTCTAGTTGTGTAATATTATTATCCACGAAATGTATTGTCTGATCGCTCATTAAGCTGTAAACTTCAACGTGTCATATTCCTGTACTAGTAACAACTGTTCCTTTCAATAGAACATCCGAAAATAATTAGTTTTCACTCTCATTGTCATCCATAATAAATTCCATGAATCATTTCCATCAAATCCAAAATCCAGACTCAAATGTCATTTCTGTATTGTCCGGAAGTTTTGGAAAATTAATTTCCTTGTTTCCAGAGCGGGTTATGTTGAGCAGATGCCTAGAGCATCTAGCTTGTTTTTGCAAAATTCATTACTACGAAGACAACGCATTGAGATCGGCCTCGGCCTATGCATATGGCATATATAACCTAATTCCTAGTGTATACATTGCCCTCAGTTATAAGAGTATAATTATTTGGGATAGTCGTTGAGGAACGAAAACAAGCCAGCTGGTTTTTTTTTTAAATCAAAGGCTTCTAGTGTTGTTCTTTATCTTGGGATTGGCTGTAAAACTGTTTTCGTAGGGCACATTTCGTGCTTCCATTGTCCAAACTACATAAGCTACTCCAATTCAGTTTTTGCAAAATTACAAGATATCCTATGTACATCCTCCGTATTATCCTCCGTACTTAAATATGGCCTGTTTTCATTCTTCAACCATGATGCATATGGTTGTGGGAGTTGACTGTTGGTTGATTTTGCTCTACCATCAGTACACTTTTCGGTTTTTGATGGCTCTCTTCTATTTGATATTAATATATTTGGAATCGGGCATTGGACATGAACAGCGTGTTCAGTTCTGACAGGATGCCATTCATTGGGAAATAAAAAGCTAGTTTATAGGATTCAAATTTGCATATTGAAGTTTTGCTTTAGTTTACAATTTGGCATGCCATGCTCAACTCTCTCACAGGCTTAACCTCAACAACGTGAATGCTTCCAAAATGTAAATCAATAATATCCTTTCCCTATTTTCTATTCCCCAATCCCCATTCCCCATTCTTAATATTTCCATTTTCTATAGTGACCAAAGCATGTTTGTGGAGCATTGCCAGTTCTGTCTCTGTGTGTGGATTCTTGTGTGATACTGACAGAAAGAGAATTTCATATTATTTGCCAAAATTCATTTAAGCTTTAAGTACTCCTACGTTTAATATTATAATTCCAATAGCAATAGAAATAACAATAACAATTCATTCTATATTTCTTGATGGTTCATATTGAAAATTGAGAGGGGTATTTTATGTCTTCATGATGATACTGCACTCGAATTTCGAATACAAAAACTAGTAGCAATTTATTATAGGCTGCTTTAGGAGAGACACAAAATAATGTAAATAGGAAAAAAAGGGAAAAGACAACATAGGAATAAGAATAATAATGGGATTCACGTATTTGTACAAAAAGGCAATTTATGATGACATTCGGAGTTGGACCTAAAATGGGAAAAATTTTACGCATTTACATCCACAATGTGGGAAATGAAGGGAGATTAGAAAATTGAAGGGGAAAAATGGCGAATTTTACTTGCCGAACGTCTTGCCCCTTACTATAAACGTATTAAAGACGTTTGTTCCTTTTCCATGTTTTTGTGTGTGTGTGTCGTATATTGGAAGATTCGATTTCCTCTACAGATTCAAACATTAGTCTTTAATGGTAAACATTATTGTCATTGTCAGTGTGGCATGACTCCCTGAGTCATTACTTTCCTTATAATCACTAAGCAGACAGGATCGGGGCTCTGGCAAAGGCTCAAATGACTACTGATAGATATGTATGTAGGACCATGTAGATGATGCATACAAACACAAACAGAGGCATAAAACAGGAGCATTTATTTGAGTTTGAGAGTCCTTTTCTCATTTTACTTATTTACGTTTTATCGTGTGGCCTCGTGGGAAGCTCGTGAGTGTAATTTGTGTAGGACATCAACTTTACGGTAGGATGTGAAATTTATCTGATCAATTTCTAAAAGTTATTGCGGAACTTGTTAATTTGCAATTATAATTAAACACAATGCCGCCATTTTATATATCAGCTCAAATGTTTAGGCAGTATATTATATTATATAGGATGGGCCAATTATTTACAGATAGCAGATTCCCAGTTGGCTCGCCACTCGCCATTTTTGATTTAAAGGCAAATACCCTGCAAAAGCCGTTACTGTTGTTGTTTTGTTTCAGAGTGTAATAATAATGCTAAATAAATCTTTTGTATACTTTTAAGTTATTTAATTGTATTTAATTTTGTTCCTTTCAGATTGCTCCCCGTTAAAGAGAATTTCTTGTGTCGACAAATCTTCAAGGTAAGCGAGGTATAGATTACAATTTTCTTCACTCCCTTGTAATGTCTCGTCCGTCCTATTTGTTCTGTTTGTCTCTGTCTATATTGTTTGGTCAAAAAGAGTAAATTATATATATTTTTAAATAATATCAAGTATGAGCCTCAAAACATCATTTTGTGAACCAAAAGAAAATAAAATTACTCTTTTAAAAAAATTCAAAGAAAAAGAAATCTTTCCAAGATATACTTACATATATTGGAAACCCCCTCGTCATATTTGTTTTTGAAAAAAAAATAATTGTTCTAACATTTTAAAATCAATGAAAATCCGATTCCTGACAGTGCAAATAAAACACAGACAGACGACTATACTACTTTTAATACTTTACATAGTTTGATACGGTTCCTAACTATTTACCTGACATTTGATTATTTACATTCAACTTTGAGTATGACGCTATATTCATTATTAATCACACTCTACATTACATTTACCATTTATGTTGCATTTAATTGTCCATGCGATTCTAGAATATTCATTTATTTATTCAAAATTTTTGCGATTATCATCATCACAATATTTCAAATTTAAATTTTGACCATTTAAATTACTTACCATTTACAGCAAAAACCACTAAACCCACCACACGCACTTACTCAATTCCGTTCTAAAATAGTTAATAGCATAACACTTTTTTTTAATTACTTATACACCTGAATATACCTGTGTACTTTTAAATTACATTTCAATTTCACCGTTATCTTTTTGCTCATGCAGCAATTTACACATAAATGTACATACAAAGGGGCAAAAAACAATACTGACGATGACGACCCAAATTTCACGTACAGTTGAAAAACAAATACTAAATTATTTTACTATATTTACTGTTTACTATATTACCACAATATTACCACTATATTTACCACCTTTATTAAAAAATGACTTGTGTGAACTCAAGTAATGTACACCTATTACCTACAATGAAACCTATATATTTAAATTTGCAACTCAATATTTTCTTTTGTACAGCTGCACAACCATAATAAATAGTCATACTATAATTATTATAATTATATAACTATTGAAAAAGACCAATACCAAATTACTTATTATACAAATATAATTATAAATTATGCATTTGTCATGTGTGAACGTCAGACCCTGCAAAGCTTCACCCTTTGCTACTGCGTTTTTGTGAATTGTGATTTTGTGCCCTTGGTATTATTCTAATTTAAATTCCTCGATTGAAACTTGCATCATCAGTACATCCAGTACATGAGAGGACATACGTATATAATTATATACAATTTTTATTTACTCAAAAAAATTTGAAAAATTTCATAATTTCTATTTATACTATACCACACATTTTATTACTATTATTATGTACACAATAATAACAATGCATTTCAATTACCTTCCACACATTATTTAAGTTTTATGTCTATTATATTATAACCCACAATTTACTTTCACTTTGTACATGTATAACCCATATATGCGTACATATGTAGAAGCAAAAAACAGGAAAACAAAACAAAGCAATAAGCTTTGTCTTGTCATTAGAAAATTGCAAAATTGCAAATTTACAAAAAATTACAAAATTGCATAATATAGCTATACATTTTTGTTGACTACATATCACTACACTATAGTATAGTGGAATCAAAAATCAATCAAAAATTAGATCAAGCAAATCAATGACTATTAATAATTTTTTTTAAATAAATGTATTTTAATTGAATGGCTCTACTATATGTATATAATAATTACAAACTTAACAATTAGTTT
>JAQFZE010005452.1:0-10285 GCA_034695245.1 Dicyrtomina saundersi
CTAACGCTTTAATATTCCAATGTGGACTTGAAGTAAATTCTAAGTTTACAGCGAGTTGGCTTTATCACTGGACATCATGTTTTTGTAAAAAGGCAAACATGAAACTCCCCATTATGATTGGATTTTTGTTTTTATCGTTTGGATTGCTTTTACTTGTGTGTACTGGAAACGTTCAAGTATATGAAAAATTTGTATTCTGAGGGGAGAAAACAAACATTGAAATAATGGAGGATACTTTTAAATTCCCAAGTGCTGTAAAAACTTAACCACAAAAATAAAATCTAGAATACGTTGTAAGTATTTTTTATGATTTAATTTGTTGTAGTTTCATATATTATCAGATCCACATGCCAACTATTTTTCATAGTAAACAGAACTAACATTAACTATAGCTATAGCTGCTATTTATATGGAAAAATAGATAAACAAGCAGACGCAAATGCGTAATAAAATACAGAGTTATACAACAACAGGTAGCAAAACATAATCGACACGGGTCAAGTTTTACAATATGTTATTATGAAATAAATACATGTGCAACTTTGGGTTTTCAATAATAAGTGATGCAGGGGTAGATGCACATAAAGATATTCCATTGTTTGCAGAAGCAAATAATATTCGAGGTGATGTTTTTACTCATGAAGAAAAAAACAGTGTTCTTAACTACAAAAGTGTACAGAAATCACCAAAAATTGTCAATTTGTTCTTGATACATAAAGACGATGAGCAAGGGAAACAATTTAATTTTGTTTTGATTAAAGATCGAAACTGATTTTGGGACATATCAAACCAAAACAATTGTATTTCTGTAAAGAGTGTTTAGATTCAAAAGAAGTTATGAGCAGCTGCTAAAACACAATTGCAAAGAAGTGAAGGAACAAATATTTGATTTTCATGATAAACAATTCAGAATGAAATTCAAAAATGAATATATGACATTGCCAGAGCCCTACAATTTATACTACAATTGGGAAACGTTTGCGAAACTATGGGACAGAAGAAAGACGCCACAACATTTGTCTCACAGTTCAAACCTGCAAGTTATTCTATTGTTATTATAAAAACAACATCATGGAATTAAAGTCATACATACAAGCTATTTCAATGGAGAAAACCAAGTGAAGAATTTTTATGAGACTGTATTCTACTGGGCAGACAAACTTCTCGCCAAAATTTAATACACTAATAATTTTAACAAACCTGATGCTAAAACGTTAAAAAACATCAAGCTGCAACAGCATGTGAACTTTGTGATCGCAAATTTAGAGATGACAAAACAAAATCAAAAAACAAAGACATGCAGAAGCGTTTAACAAAGATTCAGAAGATAAAACTTATGGATTTATTGACAAATTTGGAGATGGAATTGGTGGATTTGCTTGGGCAGTAGATCAGGTTAATGAAAAAGCAAAGACTATGGTCGGGAAAACGTTTCATTACAACCATACAGATGGTACGTATATTGCAGGTTTATGCCAGTCGTGCATCCTTAAGATAAAATACAAACAGGAGCTTGTATGTGTTTGCCACAATTTAACCGGTTTGAATCTACATTTGCTTGTAAGTTTACTTGAACAAGAGATTTGTAATGCTAACGATGTTAAAATTATTGCAAAATTGTCAGAAAAGTTTTTGCAGATGACTATTACTCACAAGAATAAAGTTTTACGAGCACTTAATAAAACATTGGGTAGTGACAATACTGAAAAACTTGAAGAAATTGATTGAAGAGTGAAACTAAGATTTCTTAAAAGTTGCCAATTTGTGAAAGATAGCTTGTCAAATTTTACAGACGTCGTTGTGAAAGAAAAAAGCAAACGTTTGAAATTAATTAATCAATGTTTTAAGATAAAGGGTTTATCTAGTGTTCCAAATACAAATAAAAATATTAAATTGCTGTGTACAAACATACCGTTCCCGTACAGTTATCTCACATCGTCAATTGCATTTAAAGATAGTCATCCTATTCCAGAACGTAAATTGTTCAATAATGCTTTAACAGGAAAAGAAATTACAGGTTCAGAATAGAAACTCGTAAACAAAATAATTCAACAGTTCAATATAAATGACTTGAACCAGTACTGTAAATTATATAATATACTGGACAGCGTGATTTTAGCTGCTGTGTGGGAAAATTTCAGACGTATTGGAATGCACAATATTGGACTAGATCCTACGTACGTCTGCACCTCTAGCGGATACGCATAGAAAAGTTGTTTGAAGACTAACGGAGTTGCAATTGGCGTTATACGTGACTATGAAATGTAAAAATTGTCAAAAAGAGGATCCAAGGCGGAGTTTGCTATGCCTCGCAAAAACTTGTGGTGGCAACCACTGAACGAGATGCAAAACACTACACCGCTGAGCTACTAAAACAGCACATTCTGTATGTAGAAAAGAATGAAATGTATGCTCAATCTCTATGCAAGAAGTTTTCACTTGGCGAATTTAAATGGGAAACTTTAGACAGAACAGTATAGACTAGATAAATCGTGCCTTTGAAGCTTAAACCAAAATGTATTTTCTAGAGGTTGACTTTTAATACCCAATTGATGTCTAAGAATGAACTAAGAAAATTCCACTTTGTCCTGAGAAACTCAGTTCAAATGAACGAGCTTTCAGACCGACAACAAGAGCATGTTTTAAAACTTGGGTCATTAGGAAAATCTTTCTTGTCTCAAGATAAACCTATGCAAACATGCAATTACAAGATGCATTATGTTGCAAACCATGCATCTCTGCATTATTATTTGAAATTGGGAATAAAACCTGTAAAAATTCACCAAGGATTTTTATTCTCACATGAAGCCTACATTACAGATTATATAAACACAAATGTTGAAAAAAAAATAAATGCAAAGTCAAAATCAAAAAAAAATGTTTTAAAACTAATAAACAATGCTATTTTTAGAAAGGTTTTGCAGTCGTATAAAAATCTTATTACTGTAAAGTTTTGTTTTTCGCGCGTAAGCGTTGTTAAAACAATAGCAGACAAAAAATGTATAAAATTCATACGATTATGTAATATTATCAGTCCAGTTGTACCGAAACCCAAACAAGTTATACTTAACAAGGCAATTCAAGGTGTTCTATTTTTCAGGCAAGTAAATACATTTAAGAATAAACATGAGAACAAGTCAACAAAAAAGTAAAAGAAACATTTTAAAAAAGCTGACAATATAATTTAAATACATTTTTAGATTTTGGATCTAGAAAATACATACTTTGAATATTTGTACAAGTGCAAAACTTTGTGGATTACTTAAAATTACCAGCCGAACATAAATTGACAGCGACATATCCTGATTTGGTTAATCATAATGCTAGAGTTCGCGACAAATGAAAGATATGTAGCGCAGTATCAAAAATAATATAGCATAGTGAACAAATGTGTGAAACTCGTAAACAAAAACGTTGAAATATTGTAGTTTTTAAACACATTACATAAAAAATATCAAGATTAATTATACAAAAGTCAAAAAATTTAGCATATAAAACAACTATAAGAACTAACAAGAAAAAATGACACAAACAATTTAAAATGTTTTAAAAGATGTAACAATTTTAAAAGATAAGGAACAAAAACAAATGGAAAACATTTGTAGTTTGGATTCAAAAACTTTTGCAAACAATAACGTTAATTTATTTTTGTTATAAAAACTGTAAATTTATGTCTGACGCTGTGTAACAGTTATAACAAACATAAAAAATGTGCATAAACTTGTAAAATACAATTACAATTGTAGTTTTCAAACCAATTACATATAAAATGTCATTAATATTCATAAACAAGTATCAAAAAGCAGTGCTATGTGAAATACATGTTAACAAACAATTTAAAGTAACTTGGGGTTAACTTGAATAGTAATAAAAACGAATAAAAATGTAAAAAAAGCAAAAACATAAAGAAAACAGAGTCTAAGAATTTTAAACAGTTTGTAGCTTGGATTAAAATATATGCAAAAACAATAAAATATAGGGCACAGAGATTTAATAACCATTTATTAATGTGTAACGCTGTATAGCAATTATTACAAACTTTTAGTTTAGAAATGACAAAATAGCAAAAAGCTGTTGCGTATATTCATAAATCAGTAGAAAAAGACAGCAATATATAAAAGATGTTAAATAGTAGCATGCAAAAAGGTTTAAAACAATTACAAGACGTTAAAACATGTTAAATAATAGTAAAACAAGTTAGATGCGATTATAAAAAGCATGTTAACAAATAACATAAAAAAGGATAGGAGCAAATTTAAAAGTTGTTTAAAGTATATTTCTAACTATGTGGGAGTTATCCCTTGACAGTGACGTCAGTGACTCATACTGTTTTATCTATAAATAAAAAATATTTCAGTAAAAAATAAAAACATTTTTTTAAAAACTGTCATTATTGTAAAAACCGTAAACCATAAAGTGCGTTGCAAGTTTAGTAAGAACAGTTTACAAATAACATTTTCGAAACAAACTTAACAAAACGTATGTTTTGCGCCTTTAAAATAGGAAATACATAACAATCTTGTACTTTATAATAATAATTATCATACAAAAATTAATTGAAAAAACTGTATACGTTTTGAAATTTGAAATAATAATTTTAACAATAAAAATTGTATTTCAAAAAAATAAAACATTTGTGAAAACAAAATTGTATTGTACTATAAAAATAAATTTAAACTTTTGTGGAAAAAATAATTTTAAACAAAATTATTTAATATAGATAAGTTCGGTGCTTTTAAAATAGAAAGTACATAAATATCTTTTACTTTGAAATAACAATTATGTTAAAAAAATTAATTGAAGAAAAACTTTATACGTTGTGAACTTTAAAATAATAATTTTTTAAATAAATTTGTTTTGTTTTTTCAGAAAAAGAAAATTTTGGGAAAAAACAATTTGTATTGTACTTTACAAAAAAAAATTTTGCAAAAAAATTAAATTTAAACTTTTGTGAAAACAAAATAGTTTTTAACAAAATTATTTAATAAAAAAAATAACAGGTTTTAAATTAAGGGATCTATTACATCTTGTTTATATTCAATTTTTGTAATACACCCAAAAATTTATTATTTCAAGGTTTGAATTTCCCGCTTAAACATTAAATATTGTGTTAAATGAAGATTTTGACCGGTAACTCAGTAAACTCACGTAAACATTATATACCATTCAGACGGTAACAATCAGGCGAATCTAAATAACTTTGTGTAGACGAACGCATGTTGAAAAAACATAATTAAAAATTTAAAAACTTTAACGGATTTAGCGAGTGATATATGATTTGAAAGCTCTTAAATAAAAAAGAGAGCCTTTTTTTGTTTTTTGATTGTGACCCATACAACACGTTCAAGGTGAAGTTGAAAAATTAAAAGACCGTTGTCTTAAAAACGTTTTGTTATAATGGAGGCGCATTCTGTTATTTAAAATCTACTATACCTTTCGAATGATATATGGCTCAATGAAATTGGTCCAGAATTGCAAAATTTTCAAAATTCCGGTAAATTACGTAGATAGGTAGTAAAAAAAAAGATTTTTACTTTCAAAATAGAAAAACAAATTTGTACTTTGAAACGAGAATTTAAAAAAAATGTTTTGTACATAAGTTGAGTAAGCGTTTTGCACTTTTGTAAATGTAAGCGTTTTGCACTTTTTAAATGTAATTTGCAACAATAAAATGAAAATGTTTTAGTTGTGTAAACGTGTTGGAAAGAAATGAGTCAATTTCCTTCCTAACAATAGGGTATGTGCATATATTATGTACAATATATAGCTACCCCACCTATCTTACACTAGCATGTACATATATATTACGAGTCATATATATGATTTTGTGCATGACCCCACCCACCTCTCACACATGTAATTTATGCATGCTCCCCAACCCTACCTTTCCAAAGCTCTGGCCCTCGCTGCTTTAACACATAAACATACGGTATCGGTTCCATCTCATTCTCACCACATCTTTGAATGCATCTTTCTGCATTCACATGCATGAGTCATTCAAAGTGAGTCATTCTCTTTTTGAATCTCATTCTGTACATTATGTAAGTACCTACCACACATTCGTTTTCTTTTTATTAAAAAGCGCACAGTACAAATGCATAGTATACAATTGCATTGCATTTCCTCCATGCATCTTACCTTTTTGAGCTTTATAAAAAAATAATTATTATCTGTAGCATACAATTGCAATTACCTATTGCATCTTACCTTTCCTAGCTTCATGCAGCTTTATTTACATAGGAAATAATCTACCTTTTCGATTCTCTATAGCAGGGGAAACATTTGTATATAGCAAACGCACAGGTGTTGGTTTCGGATTAAAACAAGGCCCTGGATATATAGTGATTTTTGGGTTCGGTGTTGGTTTTGGACTAAAAAAGGGACAAAATTCACCAACTAACCATACTTACATTTTAGAAACCCGCAATGATCAGAAAAATGAAATTTCGTCAGAATCGGATGAGATTTGTAAGAGCTGCTGGGTAGTAGAAAATTAAGATTTGAATTTTTTAAACGTTTTGCAGGCCACTGTGACCAAAAAACGCAAAATGCCATCAAGTCACTTTCAATCTGTGTTATTTAAAACTAGCCTGAAGTTTTTTAAATGGCAGGCTATAAAATTGGCGTGTAACATGTGAAATCATTCCTATGTAAGTACCACTCGCGCACTCGCCTACTATTCTACTATTCTGACAATGTAAATAATAAAAATAATACTAATTTATTCATAGAATCAATTTGCTTGCAGCCCATACAGTATTAGTTATTTACATTTGGTTATGCAAGGATATTGGTTCTTGGTTGAATAAAATATGTTAGATATCAAGTCTGTCAGTATAAATATGCGTAAGCCTATTTCTTGGATTAGGTTTTTTGAGCATGTAGTGAGAACGGGAGAAAATTACATTTTCATTGTATAAAATAGACCTTGAATGGGTCACAGTACACAAATTATAAATTTAATTATGTTAATCAAAGTATTTGTCACAAGAATCACGAAAAACAAGGTAGTAATGTAATATAAATAGAAATCTTTCTTTATGTAAGTTGGAGGCAGGGGGGGATTATTTTTTTTCAATAAATTTGTAGTACAGATTTCTAGTCCTTAGGGCTTCGTCCCAAAAATTAAAAAGTAGTTTAAATCCTTTTGCATCTGCGTAGCAGCTAAAGATTTTTAGTATGAGATTTTTCCTGGTTGGTCTTGCTTCACTCAGCTCTCTAAGAAATTTTGTTCTGGGTGATCTGTAATGTGTGCATTTAAGCATTATGTAGTAAGTGTCTTCTATCTCTCTACCGCATAGCTCACAGTCAGATGTTTCAGCTTGCTTCCATATCTTCCTCATACCGTTGAGGTTAGTAGCATTTCCTCTGAGAACAATTTTAGGAAGACAAGTTCCTAGGTTTATTACAAGTTTCACTGTATTCAAGGCTAGATTCACCTAAAAATCTTTTGATCTTAAGGCTTGAATCTTCAGTTGGGCGTAGTGTCCTAATTTATTACTGTTCTGCATTTACTGGACATCTTTGTTAATGCAATAGAGTTGGTTCTTTTTGAGGATCTCTCTTCTATTCATTGTAATGTACTCACTGTTCAGATTTTGGAGAGCTTGTGTCAGGGATGCATCGGCAAAGATCTTTTCAATTTGCAGCTTCCAGTTGTAGTGGAAATCAGTGGCTTCGACCTGTATTGCCTTTTTGTAGCATCTTCTCCTAATGCTTACTTTCTTAGGTCTTTTCTTACAATTTAATTGGTGCTTTAAACAGCTTCTGTCTTGAGCCTTAGATAGAATCCAGGTGTTAAGTTGGTGTTAAGTTGGACGAGCCAGTAATTAGTCGTAGGAACATGGCCTGAAAGGTTTCTAATTCCTCTATGTAGCGGATCCCCTACACCGGCGCGGCGTACATCAATACCAAGTTGACAAGAGAATTGAACAGTATAATATGTATGTTGATGTCCCTTTGCTTTGCTCGATCAAAAATATGAAATACCTTGATTTTTCCTGCTTTATCTTTGCCAAAGAAGTGGTCCTTTGCTTCGATAAAGACACCGCTTTGTGTGAACGGGACACCTAGGTAAACATACTTGTTGACTATTACTAGCAGGTTACTTTCCCAGTTAAATTTGGTAGATTTGCTGATCTTATTGCCCTTTTGAAATATCATGACTTTGGGTTCTGACAGGTTAACTTTTATGTCAGTCTCTTTGAAGAAACTGCTGAGCTTATCAATTTGTTTTTGGAGATCCAGTTCATTGGATGCAAAAAAAATGTATTTAGCGTATAGAAGGATAGGTATTTTGACAGTGAGCATTTGTATGCCTTTTATATTGCTTTCTCAGAGTATACCTGTAATTTTGTCAATAAAGATTGTAAAGAGTGTTAGTGATAGTGTCTCATCTTGTTATACTCCCCCTATTACTTTAATCATGTCCATAAATCCTTCGTTACGCTGCACTTTGGTTTTTGATAGATCGTACAGCTCTTTTATCTTAGCTATGTATAGATTGCTTAAACAAGCTTCCCTTAGTTGTACCCAGAGTTTTCCTCTTTTGATTGAATTGAAGGCTTGGCTTAGATCAACAAATAGTGCAAACAGTTTTCCTTCCTAACAGAGCGCTGGACTGTTTTGTTGCTTCAAAATGCAGGTGTAAAGTGCAAATATGTGGTCAATGCATCTTCTACCTGTTTTATAGGCTGATTAATTTTCTAATATGGTATGTTTGTGAAGCAAAAAGAGTTTGTATAAGTCTTTTTGCCATAACACAAGTTTACAGCTTAGTCATTGTGTTTATAAGAGCAATCGAATTGTAATTACTTGGTTGCTTTAAGTCTCTATTCTTGAAAATTAATGCCGTTATATTTTTAGCCCAGCAGCTTGGGATCTGTTTAACTCTTGGCATGTTTACTAATTTAAAAAGGTAGTCATAGGATGTTGTTCACATGTTTCCATACTTAAAGTAAGTCAAAAAATACCTTTCTTTTATTTTGGCAGAGCTTTTTATAGTTTCTTGTAGCTTTAAGCAGATGATCAAGACTGTCAAGGGTTTTTGCGTTATTGATTGGGTCTTTTCTGAATTTGTGTAGAAGAAAAAGAACATTTTGTTTGGCAGCGCTGCAGTTCTTGTCAAACCATTTTGGGTCATAATTTCTGCTTAAGTCAGCATAATTTTTGGTGCACATTCCAGTTTTACCTGCTACTTGGTGAATTAGACTTTAAAGGGTGTTGAAATTGCAGCTGTCAAAGTTAGATACCCTGCTGCTGGCTTTCAGAAGCAACTAAAAGTCTAAGGCGTTTTTCTGTTTCCACTGTATTTTGTCCTTTATCATATTAAGTAAGCTTGTCACGTTTTGCCTGCTTTGTGCAATTTTAGCTAGTAAGCGGAGGTGGTCCGATTCTCAGCTTTTGATTGTCAGAAGGTCCTTAATGTAGTCTATTTTTTAGTCGTTACATATGCATACGTCAATTAGGCTGCTTTTTTATTTTAAATGTACGTGGGGTTGCGTTTTTGCTCATTGAGGCTTCTTTTGTTGAAAATTATCAGTTCGTTTGTCTTGATTAGCTCTATTTGTTTTTTTGTTGATTATCGGGTCTGTCAAATTTCTGGTTTTATCACAATGTTGCGTACACTCAAATAACTTCTCAAAATTGCCTGTTTTTTTAATCAAATCTCCTATAAAAATTCATCTTTGTCTATTGAGTTAAGGGGTTTCTCTGAAAGGGTTGTCATTATCGTAGACAAATTGAGATGCTGGCGGTATGTTTGCAAAGCAGACGAGTGTGGGATTTTTTAGGCACATGTACTGAATAGTTGTTTTGTATCAGTCTTGGTGCACATGTTTACATTGTTTGGCAATACTATTTTGCATACCCTTGATGAGACCTCTGCTCTTTCTGCCTAGTTCCTTAACTGCAGGAGTCTGGATGATGGTGTAGTTATTAAACATTTTCTTTAGGTCGTCATTAGGTTCAGAAAGCCAGGTTTTAGATAAGCAAAACATATCCAAGTCATTTCGTACAATTGTATTTGCCGTGTAATTCTTGTCTTTCGTAATTCCATTTACATTGCAGTATAAGATTCTATTCACAGTAGTTTTATTTTGTGTATGTCGGTTGTGTATTGGCCTGCCGATGTCCTATCCGGTGTGCATGTTGCTGTTTCCTTTGTTGCATCTTCTGTGATGCTGTTGCCTAGACTCCCGATCTTTGTACTTTTCCTTTGCAACGGCAGCCTAAAGGTTGGGATTGATGTAGTGCGTTTAATCATTTGTCTTTTTTAGTTTATTTT
>JAQFZE010005453.1:0-10283 GCA_034695245.1 Dicyrtomina saundersi
CTTTTCAAAACTAAGTAAATAGAACATTTTACACTTTTCAAAAACATGTAATTAGAACATTTTGCACCTTTCAAAAAAATGTAAATTGAACATTTTGCACTTTTCAAAAACATGTAAATAGAATATTTTACGCTTTTCAAAAACTCTTAATTAACATTTGACGCATATTTCTTATTTTGTTTTTATGACATAGCTCATTTTGATTCTAGCGTAAATTGGATATGGGCCATTTTGGTTCTTCAAAGACGATATGAAATTTTAGGTGGGGACTACAGCCAGACGTACGTACATACATACTTTCCTCATGTCCAGATCCAGAGAAAGCGAAATATTGTAAGAATGTGCCTGGAGAATCTAATTAGGTTAGTCTAACGGAACAATGAAAGGCAAGGCTCACCACATTTCCTCAGCTCGACACTCGATAGGCAGCTTGAATGGATTTTTAAATTGGGCCTTCACATGTACACCCATTCTTCATCCTTATTGCGAGTGGAAAGGAATTTACAAAATAAACCAAAAGCTGAACTGATGTAGTAGTTGGTTAAATTTAAATGGGAGACAGAATAGAGATGAAGTTGGAGTTTTGAAATAATAACTGGAAGGTTATTTAGTATTGAGACTGCATTGAATGCATAATTGAGGGAACTAAACATATGAGAAGGAATGAATTAGTCACATTGAAACTGGAATTAAAACAAAATAGAGAATTCCTTTGGGAATCCATTGAATATTAAGTTGCTAGTTCCTTCACGAGTCTTTTCAGCTTGAAAGGGATGCGTGTGGAAATGGATACCCGGAAGAGACCGAGAGCGGGGGAAGGGGGGGGGGGAAGGAATTTGGTGGTGTGGTTGTTAGGTTTAAATTTGTTGCTTTGCAGGAACATTTCATGAAACTCGACTAGCTGACAATTTAAGCGGAGAAAAGCTATAAGCAAGCTCCTCAAGTCCTTTCCCCGCAGTGAAAGTCGTAGTCGTAAGTTAGTTGAGAGATGAAGAGAAAGGGAGAGATGTGTAGAAGGGTCTGGAGTACATGATTTTTGAATCGGAAATTGCGTTGAATATTTCTTTTGACAAAGTCCCCGACTGAGAATGTGGTTTCATGGAGCGATGAGTGGGAAGGAAAATTCCTCTTGGTGGGGAAATCACAATGAGAGTCTCAAACTCCCCTCATCTCATCCCCCCCCCTCTCCTCTCTCCTCCATCCCAAAGTCAATAAAATAAAACTTTTATCGCGTATTTATTTTGCTTATTCCTTCCATTTCCGCTCCTTCTCTTCCGGCCACGCCGTCCTCCTTCACTTCCACTTTCTCTCTCCTCGGATCTCTACAACACGACCTTTACAATTATTCAACCGTTCCTTTCCTTATTTATCCATCTGCTCCGTGCTCCATGTGAGAGCATGAGATGTACTCTCCATTAACCTGTTCCTGTCTTCTCTCTTCCGTGAGGCTCAGCATCGTATGTTTGTGTGGCGGAAGATAATCTGTCAGAAACCATAACTACTTCTCATCCCAAAGTCGCCAAAAGTTTTCACGTTCCTTGTGTTGAGAGTCGACACAGAGGCGCTGGGAATGTTTGAGGAAAGTGAAAGTTGATTGAAATAAATTTGACAAAGGAGAAAGTTTGTTGTGTGACTGGGAGTACGAGGAGAAAGCTTCCTTTCCATAAATTCCCCAATTAATGTTTTATTACATTCACAAACTTATCCTCCGTACGTATAGGTTCTCTCTTCCGCTCCACCTCAGCCTCTCAACTCCTCTGTAACCATTTCTTCCGTCCTCAATGCTTATTTTAAGAGTGCGTCCTCCCTCTCCTCACCCCTCCCTCAATCTACGCTCCGTTCCAGAGGATCAAGTAATCAATAGTTCAACTTGAACTTCATCTCCTCATCTTCCGTCCCCTGGTCGCTTCCACGTTCAAAATTCTGACGACACTTTTGATTTAACATGATATGTTTCTCTTGTTCACTGTTCGTGAGTGGAGGGATTAAGAGCATGTTCGTTTGAATAGTAAGTGACTGGTTGGCTGGTTGGTTGCGGTGTATTCATATTGAGTGTGTAAATAGTAAATTGGGGATGGATGAGAAGGAGGAGGAGGAGGGGAGGAAACGGGGAGAAGAAGGGGAGATGATTGAAAAGGAGTAATGAGGAGTGAAAGTGGTGAAAGTAGTGAAAGTAATGAAGTAGTGAAAATAGTTGTAAATTGGATTAGCGGAGACAGGACAAAGAAAGTATGGGGAGGATTTCTTATCTTTCATCTCTTTCTTTCCTCTCCCATAAAATTACATGATTATGTTTTTAGTCTGATTATTTAATGATGAGGAGGAAGGAGTCAGAAGAGGCAATTGAGTCCGTCCTTTGTGTGTGTGTGGATGTGATGCGGATCCGGATGAGGTGTATGCCGACCTTTGGGTTGAAACTGTGGACGTTGAGGAGTGAGGAGCTATGGGCTCATGTACAACAGGAGGAATAATCCATTCAAAACTCAACTCTCTCCTCCACATCTTCATTATTTCCCAGTTATTTCAAGTTTTCGCCTCATTCTTACGATTAGTTGTAATGCGTGACTGAGTGGAGAAAGTGGAGAAAGTGGGGAAAGTAGGGATATGACGAGTGTGTATCCATGTGCATATGTCTAGTCTCATGTATCTCTTCCGCTTGTATGCAGTTTCATCGAGTGTGTAGATCTCTGTCCTGAGTCTCTTGTACACAGAGATGAAGAGAGTTTTTGGTGTTTCAGAGCAGAAGAGATGAGATGGGCCCGTGAAGGTTCTTGTAAATAGGCAGAGGAGAAGGAAGGAAGGAAGAGAAAGGGAGGGAGAGAGATGGGAAGGTTGATGGCTTCAAAAGGAAGGAAAGGAGAGGAGCGGAATTCAAACTTCCGAGTCTCACAACCATCCATACATCCGTCAGCCCGTCCATCCTCCATCCACCCATCCATCCAGTCTTGCACACAAATCCATTGATGAAATGGATCGATACGACAGCCTCTCTCTCTCTTCTTCCCCTTCCTCTCCCTTTCACTCTCTCCTCGATCCACTCGGCTCTGTTCTTCTGTTCGGTTTCGGTATTCAAGAGTCAGCCTTTTGCGTGGAGCTCTTGTAACTCAACGTGTAGCTTGTTCAATTGTACATCTATTTTGTGGCTGTGGCCGTAGTGCTAAATCCCCTGCTCTCTCCCCCAGTCCACGAGTAAATAATAATAACAATAATAATGAAAAGCTTGCCGAGTTGCCTAATGAAATCCCGCGCGAGTATGATGGAAAAAATAATTGCATGGAAAATTAATTTGCGTCCTTCAAAGCGACGCAAGTTTATACAAGTTTATCCGCTTTCTCTTTTTTTTTCTCTTTCTCTTCCTCATTCGTCGTCCTCGTCGTCCACAAGACTCTACTACTGAGTGAAAGAAGAGACCACAAGAGACGATCACTCTCGAGATGCATTTTGGAATATTCAACACAAAAAGCGTAGCTTAGGGAGAGAAAGATGCTCACATCCCGCACTTCCCAACAAATCTTCCTACTTTCAATCTCCAATCATTCCCATATATTTTATTTTTATCCTCAGCCTCTTTTCACTTTCCAATATCTTTTTGCCCGGGAAAACATTCACTTGACGCTTGAGACTCCCTTAATTCTCCTTTCCCTCTGTTTCTGGTTCTGGGCTCTACAAATTTGGTAGTCTCAGATTCTTGTGTATTTTTCACTTGTTTCATAGCCTTAAATCTCATTCGTTGAATCTGTCCAGGACCCATAGCTCACTCTGTACGACAGAGTAATTCAGTTAGAAATCTGGAGCATTCCGCTGCACAACTCCATGAAATTCATCCACTCACCCAATTTTTCTGATGAGCTCAATTAGAGCTACATAACTAAATCCCTCCCCGTCCCCATCTCCTCCCTCGACTCCCTTTCAATTACGTTCCATTAGCATTTTATCCTTGAGAAGATCTAATTCCCTTAATTTTGAGTAACAATCTTGTTAAGCTCCATCGTTTAAAGGAAAGTCCTCCCTCTCTCTGCTCATAAGCTCCCGGAAGAGATCCTCAAATTAATCTTGAGGCTCCAAATCTTAACGCACCGTATATATGTATATAGGTGGAGGGGAAGCAATGGGAGAGAATCTCTGATTTTGTTTGATTTGGCTTCTGAGTTTTACCTTGTTTCCTCCATTGGATCCACTCATGTGAGATTTTGGTTAAAAGCAAAAATATTTTCTTGACATTATTATTATTATCCTGCTGAAGCCTTCGAGTAATGCGACCATAGAGCCTTTTCCACTTTCCGCATTATCTCCATACATCCATGTGGTGTATTCGTATTTTTCGAAGAAGAAATTCGGGAGAAAAAAAACATTATTTAGAGTTTAGTTCCTGCTATGCTCAGAGGAGAGAGTAGTTGAGAGTGGGGAGTGGGAGGGGAGGGAGAGGAAGAATAACAAGATGGGATGGATATGAATGAATAAGGATATAAGGAGGACGGCGTGAGTGAGTGGTGTAGGTAGAGAAAGGGAAAGGATATGAAAATCCAATATTGAAAACTCATGGAAAATTGGCAGAAGAAAGTTTTGCTGACTTTTTAGTGTGAGAAATTGGATGAGATTCAGATTCGGAGACGGAGACGGAGACGGGAGGAAATATATGGAAGGAGACCTTTTCAAGGATTTAGCTTTGAACTGTGTGTCAAAGTGTGTAAATGGATGTGGAATGGATTCAATGGATTGTCAGAGCCTACTTCACTCCCTTCATCTTTTTCCCCTCATCTCGCTGTCCTCTTCCTTGTCCTCCTCATCCTCCTTCCACCGCGGAGCCAGTCAGTTTAAACATTTCCAAATGGAGCCAAGCAATTCCCTTTCAGCGCTCGTGCCACCCCTCCGTCAGTCCTCAGGACTCTCTTTGACGCAGCAAGAGCTACATGTGAGCGGGAATGTTCATTTCAAATTTATTCATGTGTATTTGTGTTTGGAGTTGGAGATGAAGGATACGTAGAGAGTTGGTGGTGGTGGTGGTGGTGGAGCGGCTGGGAATGTGACTGAGGTGAGGGAAATGTGTCTCCATGTCGAATGACATAATGAATGACATAATAATGGGAGACATGAGTGACAGGGGAGGAGTGGAGGAGTTGTCAGTGTCAAGGAGGTAGAGAGAGAGAGACAGTGAGAGAGGGTTGGAATAATTACAAGAGCCTTTTGACACTTGACACGCTCACAGCCTCTGCACCTACAGTCTACACCTGTTCCCCCAAGAAATCTCTCCAATGGAAGCGTATATAAGCCAGGACTCCCAAGACTGCGAAGAACACCATCTGAATCTTAAATCATCTCTCGCTCCTCTCCCTCCTCTCAACATCACTCTTACTCCTGTCTCCCACTCTGTCCGTACCCGTACACAGTCCAATATATATTCACTCCAGCAACTCCCAACAAGGACGATCCTTTTCTTTGTTTTGACAGTCTATGACGCTCTCTCTCCCACTTTCTCTACCTCCTTCGCTCCACCGCCAAACTTCGTAAAGGTCAGCGGACATGATGGGAATTGAGAGTGAAAGTGAACGTGAGTTATGCTAAGTATTGGACTGCGACCAATTGTGAAGGATAGACAGGGGAGAGGAGGGGAGTGGAGGACAGGACAGAAATTTGCCTCGACAAACGAAAACTTTCACTTTATATTTTATTGTTTCAACTGGGGACACGTCCATCAACTTTTTTATTGACACTTTTTTTGCTCTGCTCACTATATATTATGTTGTAGTAGAAGAATCCAGAGACGGTAAAGAAGATCATCTTGGTAAAACATGGAAAAGAGCCTGCCTTTCACTTTGACGCTCTTTGGAGGAGCGCATCTGTAGGAATTTCAAATAAGGAACACGCTCCTTGAGTCAGTCAGTCCTCCGTATTAACTTTTATTGAGTGAAGCTGCTGTTGCTGTTGTTGTTGTTGTGACTGGAGGTTACAGGCGGCTGTGTGGAGGGATTTTGAAAGTGGTGCTGTATGTGGGGAAAGTCAGGGGATTTAAGGAGGTGCACATCCATTCCATGCGGGATGATCTGAGGTAGGAGACGTGGAGACGTAGGAAGAGAGAGGGGGGGGGAGGTTGGTATAAGGTGCGAGTGGCTCTTCCTTTCGCTCTCAGTCCCGTCTCCCTCCTCCTCACGGTGCCTCACACGAGCCTTCTCAATTGAGTTTGGCTTAGTCGAGTGGAGTTGATGTGAATTGGATGATTCTCATGTCTTCTCATCTTTCTTTCCATCCATCCGGCCCCATTCCCGCATCATCTTCCTCATCTTCTTCTCTACTCATCCTGAGTGAGCACATATTTTTTTCTCAAATTACATTTTACCTCTCTTCCCCTTTTCTTCTCCCCGTTCCCGGCGCGGCGGTTCCTCCTCTTGAGAGTCTCCGAGTATTGGGAGTGAGGAGCGGCCTCTGGGACGTAGTTGGAGCTGGAGAAAAATGAATACAGATTCTGGAGATAGGTGAGAGGGGAGTGGGAGTGGGGCACTGGAGAGTGGAGTTGGAGCAAGGGAGAGTAAGGGAGCGGGGAGGAGCGGGAACAAGTGGATTTTTGTGAGGGAAATTGGAAATTGTAATTCCTCCATTGCATATTGTGTATGAAGTATGGAAGTAAAGGAGGCTGTAAAAATGAGGAGAATAGACTTTGGGGGAATTTTGGGGAAAGCGGCGGCCTGGACGACGGGAGGAGGGGATGGAGAGGTAAAGATTAGAATGAGAAAAGAGACAGGGAAATTTCCTACGGTTGTTGTCCTTAATGCTCCAGCTGAGAAGAATTGGAGCGAGGAGGAAGACGGAGAAGAGGAAGGGAATTCAACTTTTCAATGTTATTCTCTCTCTCTCTTTCTCTCTCTCTCTCTTCTTTTTCATATTGGAATGTTTGAGAATGTTTGGGGAGGTTGGAATGGACACGTCTTTCTTCTTTTCTCATTCCCTCTTTCAATCTTGAGCACTCTCACTCCTCTCTCCCTTCCTCCTACTTTCTCCCCTCTCTTCATAAACAACAAAAATGGAAAGAAAATACAAAAATAGAAAAATAAGACGTGGAGAAAGGGGGAGAGGAAAGTATTTCCCTATCCTCTAATATATGTACATGTAGTATGAAAGGCTCGCTAATGCTCATTTAAAATGCATGGACACAGATCCAAGGAGGTATTTTTTTATTGAAAATTTAATGCGTGGAAAGATGAAAGCCTTCGATTATTCCCTCCCCACAATCTCTCTTCCTCTAATGCTCTTTATCCTCACAGCCCACTCACCACTCTCTCCCACTCCATTCATCAGCACATGAGCCGAGCGAGGAGAGGAGAGGAGAGAGGGAACTCAAACAAGTGAAAGCCAGGATGCTAAAAAGCAAGAGAAAGAGACAATAAGCATTGAGGCTTTCCGTCCTCGAATCTATCTTCACTCCAGTCCAAACTCAGGATGAGTTACTCCCGAGAGTGCCTGAGTAAAAATGAGTTAAAATCGAGGAGAGGCCTGAAAAGAGTCAAGATAGAAAAAAGAGAGGAGTTTCTCCGTGTCTCCGTTTGTTCGGCGAATGACTGAGAGGAGGAAGAAAGAGCAGAGTAAGGGACTCCACTCCTTCCCTTTCTACAACTAGACAACCAGTTAAATATTGTATTTTTCTCCATTATAAGCTTCTCTACTACTTCCAGCAGTGCAGTTCCATGTTTTAAGGACACAAATCTGGCGGAATTTATTTTGTTTTCTTGTGTATTATTTCTCGTATTAACGCTGGAGGCAGTCGAAAAAAAATTCGATGATGCGGAAGGAAAGGAATGGAAATGAAATGATTGAAATGCGAGCTGGCTTCATATATTCCCTCCACCAGAACTCAGTGTCATACACCACGAGACCTGGAACGGTCGGGGACTCACTTATTTCTCCTAACAAGTAGAGAAAGTGGAGAAAGTAGAGATACTGAGATGTGACTAAAAGTACGAAGACGTAGATAAGTACGTTACGTTCTGTGGAGAGGGAAAGCACAAGGTTTTTTTAATGGTGGTAGTACAAGGATAGGGGAACTGAGTACGTCATAGATTAAGAAACAGAGAGGAAGAGGAGAGGTGGAGGAAAGGAGGATGGGTGGGAGGCGGTGGGAGGGGAAACAGGGAGAAATGAGGAAAGGAAGCAAGAGAGAAAGAATCCAATACTGCTCAATAACAGACTTACCGACTTACACCAGATTTTGTCCAAAGCTGATAGAATCCAGTTTGGAGAATACTCCAGTTATTAGTGTGTCTCTCGTTGGGGACGTGAGTAATATAGTGGAAAAAATACGAGGAGAGAGAGAGAAAGTTAGAGAAGAAAGTAGAAAGGAAAATAGTTGATGTTTCATGTGCAATGTTTTGTCGTCCTTGGACCTTTAACGGGATTTATGGGCAGTTCATGCGCTTTCCTTTTATTTCCCTAACTTTCCTTCTGGAGCAAAGGATAGATGTTTGGAGGAGAAGCGGAGAAGCCTGAGGAGAGGACGTGGAGCTGTTCAAGTCAAAGTGTGTTTTGAAACTCCAATTATTTCCTAGTTACGTTCAAGTACGTCCACTTCCCTCAGAATTAGTCTCGAGTCTCCGCGTATAGAGAACGTGGGACGAGGAGCGCGAAAGTCCATTCAGACGACAGACGTGTTTGTACAAATGTGAGAGTGAGTTGTTGCTGGAAGTATAGTAAATGAAAGTAGGGGAAAGCGTTTTTTTATGCAGCATGGTGAAAATAAGGAAGAAAGAGAAAGGATGACATGGAGAAGAGAAGCGGCGGGAGATGTTTTCTCAAAATAATAATATACATACGCAGAATATGGAGAAAGCGAGAGGAGAATGAGCGAGACTCTTATTTACTCCGTCACCAGCTCATCTTCCTCTCTCGTCCGTCTCCCTTTTCTCATCCTCCCATTGTTTATCCCTTTTGTTTTGAATGTAGGTGTAATTAATGGATGACAACATGTACTTTCCCTCATAAAACACTCTCTCCCCAACTATGTTCATGGACTCTTTCTAACTCACTAACTAACGAGAGTAAGTAATGGGCGCAGTGTAAGAAAAGTTAAGTTTTAGTCAAGACTTTCCCATGCATTCCTTCTCAAAGCGGCAGTGCGTACTTTTTTTGACTCTCTACTTCAATCCCGTCATTTTGTCACAAAAACAGGGTGCATTAGCTCCAACTCCAATTTTCTTATTTTCCTTTGTTGACTTTTCCCCTCATTCTTTCTCGCCCCGTCCTCCACCTCCTTTCACTCGATGCACTCAAAACTTTCTTTCACGATTCTCTGTAGATTAATGGGGACATGTGTGTGGAGTCTGTGTGGAGGAAGAACTGGGTGGTAAGAGGGAACACATAGGTCCAGTCTCCCAACACACAATCGAAGAATCAAAGCTCATGTCAGTGGACAGTGAAAGTAGTTAAACAGTACAATGGAGTCTCCATAAAATTTTTACTTGTTTTGTAATTTTACTGCGTTTGTCCATAATAAAAAAGAATAATAAAAGTAATTAATTTCTGGCTCGAGCAATAATTGTTTAGGGGCTTCTATTCCAGTCCATTTATTTTATTGAAAGCCACAATTTCCAAAGGAAGGAATAATAGTCAAATGTAGGAAATGTGCACGACTGCTGCTGCTCCATGCTCAAAGATAAGCTATGAGTGATGAGCTATTGTGTACGACAAAGGCTTAAGCAATAAAATGCAATTATGCATATAATTTAAAAAGCACGTTAATGGGATGATGGGAGGTTAACCGTCCGCAAGCTGTAACTCTTTAAATTACCCGGGTTATGTGTAGTGCAGCTGTGGAGGAACTGTGCAATACGTTGAAAAGGAGCTATTATTAAGAAGGGAAACTTAAGCTTGCTGAGTGCCAAAATTGGCTGCTATCCTATGAGCACAACAGGAACGGGAGGAAGTAGGGATTAGAAATGATTCTGCATGGATTGAAAAATAGGAAAGTCTGGTGAAATTGTGTTGAGGAGAAGTGGAAATGATAATGTGACTATTGGAGGGAGGATTGATGAAAGGCTAAATGAAAGGAGGGACTCTGAAATGGGACTAAAGGACGGGGAATGATTGCTTCGGATTATGGCCCAAATTTATTGACAGAGTAGATAGATGATGTATGCCATGGATGTGGAACGGAGGGAGACGGGAGTGGACTGGGGAGATGAGGAGGGATTCATGGACCAGCACATTGGGCTCATTTATCTTGAGAGACGGAGAATAGATTTTGAAGGAGCTTCCGGTGGCTTGTGTGGCGGATGAAGGATTTGGGTGAGTTCTCTCGT
>JAQFZE010005454.1:0-10283 GCA_034695245.1 Dicyrtomina saundersi
GCACCTTTTCAAAAACATGGAATTAGAACATTTTGCACCTTTTCAAAAACATGGAATTAGAACATTTTGCACATTTTAAAAAACATGGAATTAGAACATTTTTCACCTTTTCAAAAACATGGAATTAGAACATTTTACATTTTTCAAAAACTCCGAATTAACATTTCACGCATGTGTCTCATTTTGTTTTGATGACATAGCTCATTTTGATTGTAGCTTAAATTGAACATGGGTCATTTTGGTTCTTCACAGACAATATCTCCTCTCTGTCCCCTATATTACATTCACTCAGGCATAGTGGTGGTGGCAGTAAGATGCCCAAGCCTGGTGCTGGTCCTATGGTGGGCAGAAGGCAGAGGTAAAATGAGACTTGGGATCTTCTTCATTTTTTTTGAGGCACATATATAAAAAGTACCTACAGGAAACAAAATATGGTGAATGCACTTAACTTACTCATCTTTTTTCTTTTTTTTATCATAATAATAATATGGTCTATATAGTACATAGGGAAAATATGGAAATAAAACAAAATCTCAATTACCAATTCAATGAGCACTGTACATGTATATTTGTCCATTTGAATAGGAATGGTTATAAAAGCAGTAATGATAAATATTAGACAAAAAACACATGAAATAAACTCCCATGCAAAATGTATTGATATTTGAGACTAAAGAGTTGGTTGAGTTGAGAGTGGATGCTGTGATTTTGATTTGGATTCTCCTTTCACTGACTTACTTCCTCCTCCTTTGGAACGAACTGGAGCTTTGAATGGGAATGCAGTAAAATTATAATAAAGCTCACGTAAATTATGTGAGCTTATAGCAAATATTCCTCTTCGATTTATTCTACTTTTATTTTTATTTACTTTTTTTGTGAGCAAGGAAATGCAAACGTATACGTACGGCGGGAGAAATATGTTACGACTTACATCATTTTCAATTCTCGTGTGTGGGTGTTGAAATGGAAATTGGAATAATATTAGGAATCAGGTTAGCTTAAATGTAGAAGTACATATATCTGTTCCACATTCATGCCAGTATTTTCGAAAATATGTTCTTGCCCCAAGGTAAAACATACGTTTAAAACAAAATTATATGGTGACTGTAGAAAAATAAGGTATTATTTTTAAATGCTTAAAAAGGCTAACCAAATTTTACCATTGTGCTAATTGTACAAGAAAAACAATTTACTGCTGAAAATTTTAAATTCGGCCTTTAAAATTTTTAGTACTTTAAACTTTTTCAAAAATACAAAAAACCCTATGTTAAAAAATAACACGCAGAGTAAAACCTTCTAATGCACCATATACCGTGTGTTTTGTTGCAGTAGGAAGGACAGGGCGGCACAAAGGAATTTCTTTTAGGCAGCAAATTGTTTCCATACAAAAACCTCCATTTAAATAGTATTGATGGTTTTCTTTGGTAAAGCAAAATGTTGTATTCACATGTTTTAGAAAAGTGCAAAATGTTCTTTTTACTTAATTCAAAAAAGTGCTCAATGTTCTATTTACATGTTTTGAGAAAAGTGCAAAATGCTTTATTCACATGTTTTTTAAATGTACAATAAAATTTATTTGCATGTTTTTAAAAAGTCAAAATATTCTTTTTACATATTTTTGAAAACTGTATAATGTTCGATTTACATGTTTTTTGAAAATTCATGCAGCGGGGTGCTGCATGCGCTGGCCGCATTATCCGGCCCTGAGGAAGGATTCTATTAGTAAAATAGTTGGTCTGAGCTTGCATAGAAGTCCTTTAAAAAAACTTAAAAAATCATTCTATGCCATACATTCAAAGTGTAAATGTTGCACTTTTAAAAGTATCTATTGAAGTTCACTGCATCACACCTTTTGCAAACATACACAAAGTATAATCTTTATTTAGCTTCATTGAAAAATGCGGGCGCACAGCTTATTCTTTTAACTTCAAACGTAAACTACGACTGCATACTATACGCAATCTGCAAACTTGAATGGAATTCAATTCCGGTGACGTTGTTTCTGAAAAAAAACATCTTTTAGCCAAAAAAGTCAAGCATAGCACAATACAGATTTGGCTTTAGTAAAGGGCCATGATGCCTTTTGGACTGCAATTTTTGCTATAGAATATACATTAGGAAATTTCTAAAGTTTCTGCATAGGGTGATAAGAACGAGAACGACGGAGACAGCCACAGAGAGAAAGCATGTGAAAGCGAGAGAAAGCACTCATACATGCGAGATGGAAAGTAGAAAGCGAGAAAGAAGGAGTGAAAGAGAAAAGACTTGGAAAATGAAAAGGGCAAAAAGAGAAAGCAGAAAAGGATCCTTTTAGTTTTCTCTTTTTGTTAATGTTATGAGAAACGCATAGTAGTTTTGAGGCATTTCACTGTATTAAACTAACAATAAATATACGTAAATATGTATGTCTCTTTCTCTCACACACACACACACTCATTTAACATTTAAATTTTTAGCTTTCACAAGTTTTTACGGATATCTTTACTGTATCTATCCCGTCGGTGAAGAATCAAAATGATCCATATCCAATTTATGCTAGAATCAAAATGAGCTATGTCATAAAAACAAAATGAGAAACATGCGTAAAATGTTGATTAAGAGTTTTTAAAAAGTGTAAAATGTTCTATTTACATGTTTTTGAAAAGTGTAAAATTTTCAATTTACATGTTTTTGAAAAGTGCAAAATTTTCTATTAACATATTTATGAAAAGTGCAAAATGTTCTATTTAAATGCTCTCAAGACATATTTCAGTATCTTTGTAGATAGTTGATATTGTTTTTAGCTAAAAATGGATATGGGTAATTTTGGTTCTTCACCGACGATATATTATACTTTCGTAGGTTTCGTGTTCACAGTTTGTTCGCCATACTTCCAAAGCATTTCCATTACTAACTTGAAGTGTATAACATGCCAAACCAATTCTCTCTTCCAATCTGCAATTCTTCTATTGGATAGACGAGAAAAACGGCGACAGGATTTTCCCTTTGCTTGTCGCTTCCTTGTTCGTCTTCGTTTTCGTCTTGGTCGTAGTTCCGTTCCCGGTATACAAAACGCAGGTAGAGATAGATATGCAAAATCTTCTTCCACTAGACGTTTTCTGAGGGAAAAATAAAAGTGAAAATGGAGACAAATAAATTTAGTGTGTGTTAGGTAACTGCATATATATCTATTCAGAAGAGGTGCACATTTCCGCATTGTAAGGCATGTCCTATCATATGAATGGAGCAGAGTCTCAAGAAGGAGATTCTTCTCAAAATTCAACTTAAGACTTTGATACTATTACGAGAGACTAGAACCAAAAGAGTACATTTTTTCTTCACATTTCCAACCAAAACCAGAATCAACCTTTCTTTTCACAAGAAGGTTTCTGAATGTAAAAAAGGCTGTTGTAAAAGCAAAATGCTGGAGTACCCACATAACCAAAGGTTCAGAGCCGACATTGCATTGTGGCACTTTGCATTCACACCGAATTCAATATCAGAGGCTCCTATGACAATGACGTACATATTAAAGCTACCTTTATTGTGTGAACATGCTGTCGTTGAAGATGTAATACCGGGACTGGAACCAGATATACATATTCCTGTTAAAAGATAAATGAAGGAAGTGTGTCTAGGTACATTTGAAAATATCTATAATGATTACGTTTTCTATTTGCATTTTGTTTTTGGAAATGAAGTTATGACATGGCAATTACTGTGCATAAAGATTACATACTTGTAGATATATGATTACATGTCTTTTACTTACTTTTTTTTTAAACTGCAAATTGTTAAATTCCCATTTTTCTGGAGAGGGAAAATTGTTATAAGCATGTGCTATTGTAAAGTACATGAACTGTTCATTTTTCATGTTTTCAAAAACTGTAAAAATATTTTTAAAATGCAGATTTCTTTGAAAGTTTAAATTTTATCGCTGCTAAGTCACAACGGAAATATCAAATTGTTCGGAATACATCTCTTTTCAGTTGTAAATTATTCTGTTTGCATGATTTTCAACAAAATTTTCTTTTTACTTGATTCAGAAAAGTGCAAAATGTTCTATTTAACATGTTTTGAGAAAAGTGTTAAATGTTTTATTTGCATGTTTTCGAAATGCACAAAAAAATTTATTTTGCATGTTTTTGAAAAGTCAAAATATTCTTTTTTACATATTTTTTAAAACTGCAAAATGTTCCATTTAAATGTTTTTTGAAAATCCAGGCAGCTGGGGCTGCTTGCGCTGGCCGCATTATCTGGCTCTGATTGCAATAAATGTTCACAAAAAGTTTTGAAGAAGAACTGAAGAAGCACATAGCGTCTGTATGGTTAAAATTATTTAAAGGTGTAGATCTTATATTGCTTCTTCCTTGTGCTATGAAGTTCACTCTTGTAGCACACACAACCATATAGTTTGTCTGCCCTGTTGAAAGAATTCAATTCAATGGATACATTCCTTCACTGGGTGTATATTTATGCAGACTGCAGACAGATAATATAAATGCATGAAAGCTCAGCTGTATAAATTTCTTATAATGGAATTTAAGGGAATTCCTACTGATACTCAGTTCCCTCTCTCTCTCTCTCCATTCTTAGGTTTTTTTTTTTTGCTTTCTCAGAAAATATCTTTTTTAAATAAAAGGTTCGGGTCCGTAGTCCGTACAAAGTAATGTCCTTTTATTCTTTCTCCCTCTCGCTAGTTCTCGTTCAGGTGGGCGTCCTCTAATATTTCTGAATTGTAGATAGATTGATTTCTATTCGAAGCGACGTGAATGTGAATATGGCTATGAATAATACAAATACTACAAGAAAAAAAGTGAGCATAGGTATGTTCCTCGTTCAATAATCATTTGAATATGCACTAGAATAAAAATACAATACAAATAGAAATTATACTTACAAAAAAAAAAACTTATTGTACTTTCATATAATATTTATACACTGACTACACTCCACATAATATTAATATCATATGCTCAAGAAATATTTTTTTTTGGGGTAGAAACTCTAAGAATAGAACCCATTTAGTTCTTTGGCTTGGAAATAAATTGAAGAAATAATAGTGAACGTAATGTGCTTGAGTGGAAGGCACAGAGTGCAAATATTCATTCACACACTTTCACTTTATCAATTCGCAATAAAAATTTCACATTACACGAATGCGATTATAGGAGCGAGAGAGACGATTATGGGAGGTATAATCACAGTGTATATTTTTCTGACTACGGAAAATGTGTGTGTGTGTAGGGTTTTGGCTTTGCTCAAACTCATGTTATCATATAATGTTACACCATATAACTATATCCGTTTTCTAGTACTAATAATATGGGTTACGTCAATATGAAATAAAAACGAAATGTGTAGGAAAAGGATATGTCAATACGTATTCAATTATTAGATGGTGAGGCGCTCACAGTACAGTGTTCACGCAAGAATCTCATGGACTCCAGTGTCCTGATCATAGTATCTCATCCGAGTTTAAGAGATGTTTAGAAAGTAGGAAAGGAAAAAAATACGGCGCTGAAAGCTGAATCGGTATTGCTACAGGGTTACCTACATATATTATGGATGTGGATATAGCTATAGATGCTCTAGAAAAAGAATCTCGTGTGAAGAGAGAGAAAGCACATTTCACTTTTTAAAAATTTGCAAGCCTCACTTGCTCCGAAAAGATTCCCATTTCCCCATTTTCTCTGTGTAAACTCAACTCATCCATTCCTCTCTTTTTTTCTGACTCTTTCCCTTCAGTAGATTATTTAAACTCTATCTTCAGTCTCACTTTCTCTCTCTCACTTTCTCCGCAAGGCCAGGCAAATTGAAGACTGTATCTTTATATACTTTTTTAAATATATGAGATAGGTGGTATAGTAGGTACATGCACAAAACCTAAAACCTAAACCCTAAACGTAAGCCATGCCACTGGTTTTGGTTTCAGCTAAGTAATACTTTCACCAGCCAACGACACCAAACTAAACCCAAGAGCAAATACTAAGCACACTGAGCTATTGTATTGTAGAAGGTGGATCCCGTACCGGTAGGAATCTCTGTAGTACCACCGGTAACGGTAACGGTAAGGGTCCCGACACCAGCAGCCGTAAGCCGTTCTACGATCCTACTGTTCCACAAGCGTGTTAATACTTTTACCTACTTTCAAAGAATGTGAGCCTTTTTTTTACTCTTTCTCTGCCTCTCACTCTCTTGGAGTTAGACTCGGAGAAAGTGTAAATAATCGGATGCAGCGCAAGTCTAAAATATACGTAGTTTATACTACACGTTGAAAGGATGGATGTACTCCTGACTCTTAACATACCTTTATAGTAATAGGGTCTGAAATACCTTTGCTCTGAGCTATTTCACCTGTATAATCTTTCTTGTAATAACACGGACGGTCCTTCTCACCATCCTATTTATCCAATCTTAAGAAATTTTAGTAGGCAGGTACTTGTGCTCACGTTGCTCCCTGCTGCATATCACCTTGATTCTGATATTGACAGGTTATATTTTCTATAGCAACCAAATAAATATGCATATTTTGAGTAGCTGCACAGTGCGAAAGCACTGTAGTGGTAGGTGGTACGTGGTATTGGTGACGGTGTGTATACGAGCGTACAAGACTGCTATGCTACAGTAAAGGCAATATTTTACATGGAGAAAGCTCAGTATTTAAAGCCTAAACCTTCTTCTTACAACTCCTGGTATCTTTTCGTATATCCTTAAATATATACAAAAGAAGGTTCGTTCTAAATGTGCCCAGGGCCGGATAATGCGGCCAGCGCAGGCAGCCCCCGGTGCTTGAATTTTCAAAAAACATGTAAATGGAAGATTTTGCAATTTTCAAAAATATGTAAAAAAAAAAAAGAATTTTTTGACTTTTCAAAAACATACAAATAAAATTTTGTTGTACATTTCAAAAACATGGAAATAGAAAATTTCCACTTTTCTCAAAGCATGTAAATAGAACTTTGAGCACTTTTCTGAATCAAGTAAAAAGAACATTTTGCATTTTTCTAAAACATGCAAATACAACATTTTGTTTTACCAAAGAAAACCATCAATAAAATCAATATGGTGGTTTTTGTATTGAAACAAATTGCTGCCAGAACACAATTCCTTCGTCCGGCCCTGAATGTGCCAAGGTACGTACCTACTTATATAGGCTCATTTGAAGAGCACTATAGCTGTAGGGAGAAAGTAGTGGAGTTGAGTTGAAGAAGTGAAAGTAGCAGTGGGAGAAAGTAGAATGTGCAGGGGGGTTTTATTCTATATATGAATGAGAATAATGTATGTAAGCCGTAAACTTGAAACTCTACATCCACACAATTTACAATGAATGTCCTATTTACCCAGAAGTTTTTTCCCTTTTGCCCTCTCGTTGGTCCCATAAAAACAGGAATGGAAATGTCATAGACTTGTGCAAAGTCTTTGGAAGTAGCAAAACTTTTAAAATAATGTTATTCTCCCTCCTAATACTTAATACAAGTTTGCACATTGACATTGTACATGTACATGTAGAGGGCAGAGTGTAATAATAATATATCCATGTGGGTATGTAGTGGCGTTCTGTAGTTATCGTTAGAGTCATAGTAGTAGTGATTTGCAACTGCCAAAATACATTCTGATTCAGTACAGTGTCTCGGGCTAAAGGAGTGCAGTCCACATAGAGTCGAGAGGAAGCTACATACTTTTTTATGCATACACATTAACACAATTATATAACACAGTTGTCCTTCTCGGAAGGTGCTCCAAAGCGTAAACATAAATGTAAGAATAAACTCAAGAAGACGAGTTAAATCCTTGTTAAGATTCTAAATTCTAACGCTATATATGTATATATTTATATACCTCTATAATCTTTAAGCGTACGACTATGCCATGGTTTGGTAGTGAAAGGGAAACGAGCCAGTAAAATTATTGCTATGACTATAAAACTGGGTCTCGAGGAAAGGAGAAAGTAGGTGGGCCATGTATTAAATGTGTAGTTTAAAAAAAATGTATGAGGCTCCGAATATAGTACAAAGTGTACAAAGTAGAAAGTTTATGAGACGCAAATAAAAATGCATTTCTTCAAGTGTCCTTTATTTGATTCCATGTTCTTAATGTAATTCCAACGAACCATAAATGTATACACTCTTAGATCTGCACAGACGACTTGAGCTTCACGATGACGGATCCGGCTCCGGCATGGCAGCCGGCCCTAGGGCTGCGTGTTGTATTTGACTCAGATTTTAAAATGTCTACAAAATTAATCCTTACGGAGAAAGTTTAAATTAAATAGTATAAAGTCGTCGGGCTTGGAGAAAGTCGAAAGCGAAGACAAGTATAAGAATGGCCCTTGAAACATTGAAACCTTCCTTTCTCTTTCTTTTTTTTTCATTTCCATTATTTCTCATCTTTATTAAATAACCACCAATGCAGAAGTTTTTGAGCTGGAAAATTGTAAAGTGTGCGTATCTATATATTACAATTATATGAATTTATAATAGGGGAGGTTTGTAGGTAAATTTGATATAGGAAAGTCTTGTATGTGCAAAAATGTAGCCTTGTCTAAGTTATTTACTCAATTTTGAATTAGCATAACATTATATAAGTATAGCTTATATGTGTATAGTCTCCTTAAATGTAATGATATACATAATGTAACCATTGTATTTCCTATGATGTGCTCTTATTTTAAATGTGGTGCATGAGTTCAACGTTTTCAAAATTAAAACTTTTTTTTTACTCTTACTTTTCCAGACCCAGACACAGAGTCTCAGAGTGTAGAATAGAAACAACAATAATTTCACAGCGTAGCACTTTCAAGTGTATATTAAAGTAGGATGTACGTACGACGTACATGACCAAATGTGAGGCTGTTAGTTATGTAGAATATATACTTGTATAGATACATATGAGAAAAGTCCCATTCCCAATCCCATTAATGAAAGTTCAAGTCCAAGAAAGAAGAACAGAAGTAACTAATTCTTTGTGATAACTTTAGTCGAGGTCCCACAGCTCTTACCCAGAGAAAGCGAAAGAACGTTATATATTATATTATATATTTTCTACATAGTAACTTAACTAGTAGTCTCGTGAGTCTAGTTGGTCTGCCTGGTCTGGTACTGGTATAGTCTAGTTCCAGAGCTCTGGCATGTTAGTTTGTTGTCTGGATGATGGTATGGCTCATAGCGTGGTGGTCTGGGTCTCAGCTCGTCGAGTCTCAAGTCGGAGTGAAAGTCGAGAGTTGAAAGTTGAGAGCAAAATTTCTCTGTAGAAGAAGTAGACTGGAGAAGACTAAAGACAGTAGAATGTAGAATGTAGAATGTGTAAAGCATTGGATTGTGCCGAAAGGTCTTTTGTGTATAGACAAAGTGCATGGAGAGAGAGAGAGAGAGAGAGGAGTTAAGAGCAACTGTTGTACTTGTAGTTGTGAGGGCATCATCATTTCTCCTCAAAGTTTTTGCTCCATTTAATACTCGATGCAATTTGAATCCTAGGGAAACCAAAGGCAAATGCAGAGGGAAATGCAAAAGGGAAGTGAAAGTGGAAGTGAACGTAGCAATATGAAAGAGACGTTCTATTCTAAACGGTTATGAAAACTTTTCTTGAGCATTTTTCCCATTGCTTTCTCCTGCTTTCTCTTTCTATCTCTCCCTGTTTTACATCTTACAGCAATCTATATAATAAATTATTGGTATATGAAATGCTCGTAGGAGGCTCTACTTTGTACTATACTGTATACCGGGTCTACCCTATGGCTTTAAAATTGTATATTGAGCAGGCTTTACACATTTTGATACTGTCTCCTCTTAAAATAAAATATGCACTTGTACATTCCTTCTGCTCTTTCACTTAACTTGTAGATGCCGTACAAGTGTATTAAATAACCGAAGAAATGTACTCAGTACTGAGTAAGTATAAGCTGCATTATGTTCTCACTAATTCCAATTCTGACAAGTAAAGAATAGTATTAGTTTCGATATTAAATAATATATATGTAAATGGCATAAGGAGAGGATCTGCTCTACTGGGATTGACACAGTGGAGAAAGTGGCAAGAGAAAAGTAGAAGGGAAAGTATTAATATTAGTAATCCTATGGTATAGTAGTTTGGCAACGACAGCGGCCACGGCGGCAATACCGTTAACGGTCTTGCATTTGCCGTGCATTATGTTGGAAGGAATTCTTCAACAGTAACAGTATGATATGAGTAATATTCTTTACAAAGTTTGAAGTCTGTTTCTGTTTCCATTGCATATTATGCACTAGTAAACTATATCGTCTGTGAAGAACCAAAATGACCCATATCCAATTTAAACTAGAATC
>JAQFZE010005455.1:0-10282 GCA_034695245.1 Dicyrtomina saundersi
ACAAATAGGGACTACCTACGCTAAGTACATCCTGAAGAGTCAACCCTTTACAATTAAACTACAAAGGCTGCACAGTGCACTTCCTTAACAAGTTAAAATTGAGGAGATAGGATTGTTAAACATTTATACCTATCCTATCTACCTATGCCTGCCCAAATGATCTTAAACAGCAGGTGTGAGCTGACACTGCATTTAAGTAGGTACATTTTACCCGAACACTGAAACTGAAAAGGCGTGCTATACTTACCACACCAAAAAGTAACAACGACAACGACCCAACAACAAGTTAAGGCATATAATGTCATATCATGAGCTGAAGCATAGGAGAGCAACAGGCGGCTGGTTCAACAGAACAATGTTCCAAACATGTACTGCAAATACGCCTGTAGGATAATAATATGTAAATGCACACGTCGTGCCTGTCGAGCAGGTAAAGTTCTTTTCTTACTGTGAATTGTGAATCAAACAGGAAATAGATTTTTTTTTTCGACTTGAGCCCTCCACACAATGCATACTAACAGTTTACCTTCTATAAATTTAATCGAAACAGGTGCTTTGCATCGATAACAGTCACCATTCGACTTGGTCCAAACTATGAGGAGTCCAAGTGAATTGACTCACTGCCTATTATGATGAGGCTCGGCCGGGGCCGGTGAACATTTTGATAGCAAACACACTACAACTCCTATGAGTCCTCCTGATTCTGAAGACAACACAAAACAGAGGCACCAGACAACCGACAACAGAAGAGGAGACAGACATAGTGAAAAGTCAAGAAACATTTCATGTTCCCACATGGAAAATGGAAATTGACATGCACGACATGTTTCACATAATACAGGAAACTAGACGAGAGAACCGAACAACCATAACTTTGTTTTATAGATTGGGATGAGACAGAAAACACAATGAAAGTACCATCATCAACGGCTCATCAATCTCTAACTTGTATAAAATCTAACTACCTTACTACACACACATTGGTTTCATAAGCATTGACTCGTTCAATAGTCAATGATGGTGAATTCGAATTTGACTTCGACTTGGAATTTTTGAATGGCTGCTGCTCACTTCACTGTTCACATTCGACGATTCAACATCAATTGTTATGCATGGTTAGTTCAAATCACTTTTTCAATTGTATTGAAACGCTTCGTGAGTCTTTACTCATCTGCTTCTTGAACAACATTTTACGATTCTCATTTCTCTTCTCTACCTACTACCTACACACATCTCATCCCAACTTTTAAGTAATTCTAATCGTAAGTAATTCTCTCTCCTCTCTGGTCTTCTGCCCATTTAATTTTTAACCTTACATAAATATATAGGTACCACATCTCGATTCTCGAGTCGATGGATGCAGTAGCAGTAGCAACGAGGATGTTATTCGTCGGTGTTTCTCTAGATTCTGTGTAAAGGTGATCGCCATTAAATAAAAAGGACCTACCTACAAACTACAATAGGATGGTAATTATAATAATAAAGATTCTAGACGTGGGACATGGTTATTGTTATTGTTGTGGAGTAGTAAACAGTAGCAGTGTAGTAGTAGTAGTAGTAGTAGTAATTGAACCCACATGAGACGAAAAACATTTTCAATGACAAGAATATCGTGTCTGTGAATATTATGTAATTGAAAGGACTCAAATTATAGTAATTAATATCATGAATAATTCCATATAGTTTGTCTCTTACCTCGTAATTTCCTCAAATAATTTGCATGGGTCTGCAGCATAAAATTTTACACCAAAGTAAAAAGTTGCTGGGTCAGTACCTAGAAGATCAGAGAGGTAATAAGCAATTTAAAAAATTGAAGAACAAAACAGGAGAGAGAAGATAATTATTTGGTAGCCATATGGCTATGGCTGAAAGGGATAATATGGTAATGGCAATGGCAATAGCATTAACGAACAAACTCGACAAAAGAACAAGGACGAAATTCATATCTTGTGCATATAAGAGACTTAATGGAATGTGGATTGCTAGTAGCTAATTGTAATAAGTAGTGGTCGTTGAATATGTATCAAAAATATGTAATTATTGTAATTAATTGATTTCATCTATCTCAAGTCAAAGATATATAAAATTGATTAAAAATTTGATAAATGCCAGCCAGATGCCAGAGCCAAAGTCAAATGCCTTATATACTATATTTAATTCATTCGTAGTTGTATACCTCTTAGTTGATTTATCACATATTTTCCGGGTTCGAGCCAATGCTGTAGTAAAGAAAATAATAAAGTATAATATAGCCAAATGTTAATTTAATGAAATCAGATTTAAATAATGATTATATTATAATCCAATTTCTCATCAGTAAAGGGATCTTACTAGTTAGATTGTAGTGTCTTGATAAATTAAATAAATGACACACTGTAATTTAAAAATAATTCATACAGGTAGTTTAATACTATAAAACATATTACCGTTTGTCCACTAGTATCAATGAATCGTAGTCCAAAGTAAGACGTTTCAATAATGTTTAAGTGCTTGTAAACATTATCCAACAGCTCTTGCCCCGTCGTTGTTCTCTGCTCAAACAAAAAAAGTACAAAGAAAGTTTTTAGATTAGTCAAATATTCAAGGCTCTTCTCGTGAGATAATTAAAGTTAAGCAAAAACCAAAATGCCAAAGTGCGATCATTATTATAATGTTCATCTATGGATTTGACTGAATGAATGAATGTATGTATAAGTAAATAAACTGTGCCATTTGCATGATATTCGGTGTGTGTGCCCACATTAAATTTAAATCTGTCCCATTATTGAGCACACTAACCATTAATTATATTCAGCATTTTATTCACCCATTAACATATGTATTGCAATGTACATATCTACAGTACGTAGGTAGGTAGACAATACATACATTTTGGACAACTTGTATGTATATCTATACCTTCCTACTCAACAATATTTAGATTCGGTCGGTCAGTCCAAGTCGATGCATGGACGTGTCGGGAAGGGATACACTGCGGAGAACACCTCTTTAACTATGACTATGATGTCCCCGCACCTACCTACTTTACTCACTCAAATAGAATAGGTACCATAAAATTTCATATGAGCTTTCAACTCACGATTTTGACTGAGCTCTGTATAAGCACTGTGTAATTAAATGTTTAAATTCGTTATTGTAGTCTTTTCTTATGTAAACATAAGTAGGTCAGGTGTTAATGTGTTGACGTTTTCTTGACGTTGAGACGTTGACTATATTATTCTCTCTTGTGGATATAGTCTTCGGCTCTGGGCTATTTGACTACATTACAAAATTCAAAATCATTGATGATTTCACAGTTTGACACCGCAAGGTAATAAGGCTATGACAGTCTTGCACATATGCATACCAATAGACAGACAGACAGTTTCTCATCTGCACCAATAATCTAACAAAGACGTTCCTTCAACACATTATTGCATGCAAAGACTTTATCGTTATAGTAAAAGAATTATCATGTAATTGTGTGTTTGGGAGGATACAATAAATGCCTGCCTAAAAAGCTATGTAGTCTGTCTATAATATGTAATAACTACAACTTTACAACTAGTACAACGTCAATCGAATCTTGGAATCATCAATCCACTGATCAAATGGAGCATCGGAGAGATGGACCATAAAACTAAATGACAATAATACATTGTACTCACATATACATGTAAGTTTATTCAACTTGTAATATTACATAGTCATTATAATGTATCAGAGGAGCATCAATTTTTGAATTTCGATCTGCTAGAGAATTTGAATCAAAGTTATATGTTATAACTGTTACATAGCAGCACCAAGCTCTAAGCTCATACCTGCCCTAGGCAGTCTAGAGTCATAAATTGAGTGACTGCATTTAATGACTTAAAATTTCAAATTGAAAATACTGATATCGCAGTATTTCAACTTCCATAGCCCCAGCCGTGTAGCCGTTATATGGATTATTCAATAGGTTTCCATTCATCATAGCATCACTATCAAAGAGGAGCGAGAACGAGAACGATGGACGTCGCTTCGTAACAACAATAATAATAACAAGCTGCCATTGTAATTAACAACTAGTGAATTGTAAACTGTTAAAAATTCTTTTAAACGCTTCGGTTTCGTCTGACAACCACAAGACAAGGCTTATCGTTAGAGCTTCTCATGGCATGGCCATGGTTGAAAGATTGAATTGGTATTTGACTCTTTCTCTGAAATATATTTTCTATATTACCTACCTATCTGTCTTCCGATCCCCTCCACACCACACGCATATCATCCCTTCATTTCCATCTCCATCTCCATCCCCATCTCGAAATCCTCACGTAGACGTAGACCGGTACAACTATATACGAAAGTACGAAGGTATTTTGTGAAAATGCATAAATAACATTTTTCTCCATTTCCCTCCAAGCTACAATTTTTAATGAATAAATTTTCTTAAATTCTTGTTTCAAAAAGCCTAAAGGGGAATTTTTGGAGAGTCTTTAGCTTTAACTTTTAAGAAGGGCCTGGGCCTGCACTGCACTCCATTGCACTATGCCCTCTCTCCCAGCCTTGCCTTGTATTTTACGGAGCAGAATCTTCTGTGACTGTTAATACTGCAGGAAATTATGAATCCTTTAAAATTGTACTTGATGCACATAGTATTTTACATGCTAAGGTACAGTGTACTAACAATGTTAAGTACAAAAGTGTTTGTACCTAGGTACACTGGTAATTTTCTATGGGCACCTCGGTACAGTGAATATCTGTGTAGTTACCATTAGCTACCATTAGTACTTGGAGCATACGGAAACCTGTTCCAACATCTTTAACATGCTATCTTTACATCTCACATTATTACTGTATGATTACCATTACGTACGTAATTATTATATTATAGCTTGTTTTTCAACAATAACAGTAACAACTTCACTCATACAATGCATAATTGTCCAGCAAATCTTTTCTCATGCTCGCTCTTTTATTTTTTTCCCGTCTCTCTCGCAGTCATTGTGAACTGCAAGAAGAGCAACAGGAGACTCAGGAGATCTACATAAGACCATCATGCTGAGAAGAATAGAAATTTTACAATGAAATCAAGTACCTACTATATATATTCCGTCGTCGGTATAATGATGATAATATTATTATATGGTCTACTTTTACTACAAAAATATATGCAGTTGAGTCTATATACAAAGTAGATGTATATTTACACTCACATTCGAATTAAAGCAAAGAAGATTACATTATTACATATAATATAAACTGTAGAACTGAAATACTGAAATTTTGAATTTGATAAACTATGAAGGCGGTCCAGCCACATTGAAATGTGGTTCTCAATGAGGTCTTGACCTCCGCCTGGTCTGCTGGATGTTAATTGCACAGATTACTCAGTCCGCCTCTGTTGACTGTGACTTTTCTATTGTATTCTCTAAAGGATGTATTACATTGTAGATAGTAGATAGTAGAGTAGATTGGAGCCTATCAGTATTCCGTACGAGAAATGGACTTTTTTTATGTGTATTATGAGGCAGAAATACCATCCAGTCCCAAGGTACCTGTTACCATTGTTTCATCCCCCTAAAACGAGTAATTACAGATTTGGTACGTTTGCTACGTTCTTTTAGATAGTTCTTGAGTTGTGTAATATCCGAGCAGTAGTAGTGAGTAAAAGAACAGAATAGATATTTCCGTTGCGGTGTAAAGAATTTGAAGACAGAAAAAAAAAACATTATTATTACAGTAAATTATACAGTGTAAGACACAGATTTTTTGAAACTATCCCTTAAGGCCCTTTACCCTCATAATTTCAAGACATAATATGAGCCCAATCCAATCCAATGAATTGATCCTTACGTGACCTTTTGCTTTTGTGCTCATGAAAGTTGTTCATTTTTCGTGCCCTATGTAATCGTGCCTGAGCTTTATGTGAATCTTTTCTTTTCCTTTTCTTCTTCTTCTTTCAACAGCATCAATATAGCAATGTGGAAATGGATGCCTTATTATATTCCCAGGTGAGTCAAAGAGCACATATTGTAGTGTACCAACGTTATATTATAGAGTTTTAGTCTCGTAGCTGAAAGAAGGTTGGGAACGAAAAGTGATTTATGGGGTTGGTTCAGTTAAAATTTATTTTATTTTTTTTACATGGCATCTTATGGAAATTTCCAGCCTTTTACATGGAATGGTTGAACTAAATGTTATTGTGGCTATAGGAAACACATGAGATGATTCAATAGTAAATTCAGTAATGATTTACAAAAAAAGTATGTAATCTGGATCATGCATTAGATTTTGTTTTTGTTCACCAGCATATAAAGCCCGACACAAATAACAAAACATGGAAAAGGCCTGAGAGAGAGAAATCTGAATTGAGCATCTTGTAAAGTTGTGTATCTATTTTGTTTTACTAGAACAAGGGGAAAGGAAAGACTAGGAATACAAAGTCGTAAATTTACAGATGCTCAGAAAAATTTATGTAAATTAAATACTGCATCATGCACTGCATCGCTCCATGAGCTGAACCCAAAGGCAATCTCAAATATCTGAACAGTTCGTTAAAACATAATTTATAATATACAGAGAGAATAGAGAGAGACGCACTTTGTTTGTGCCTAGTTAAAAGAAAAACTAACTTTTTTGAGCTTGTTATTTTACTTATGCCAACTTCCTAATAAATATGCTTTCCTTAAAGTATTTGGGTTTTTGTTTTTGGTCTTGGTCAAGAGAGTGGTGGATCGTACGCGTGTAGCTATATAGACTTGTATAATGAAGTGGTCTCATAAAATCATTTTATCATCTCCTTCACGTCGTTTCGATTGGTTTTGCATTTTTGATATGGTGATCTATCAGGTGGACCCTACCTACTAAACAACCAAGGAAGTCCTTTTTATTGTATTTATTTTACTGTACATGTCATGTCACACTGTCATGGTGTGGAGCTATAGTAATGTGAGAGGAAAAAAAATATATAGTTTTCGTTTGAATTTTAATTTGATGGTTCCTGCGACAAGTCGTTGAGTTTCTGATTTGATGTTAATATATGACTTGGAGTCAAGTCTGCTCGCGCGCGGAGGTGGACATAAATGGAATGTAACGTGTGTGTCAGCTCAATTATATTTCCACCAGAGCATTACTATTACACACTATAACTCTCCACAAGCTCGCAATTAAAATGATAATAAACTACCGTAATAAAGTCATTGGAATTTTCGTAGGTGTATAATTTATTTAGGACGTTATGCTCGCATAAATTTTAGCCAAATTAATGTCACGTATTCAATAGTCAAATTCACAATGCTTATAATATGATACTCAACGACAACATAAGTAAGCACCTATAGGTATAGGCTATAGGTACAGACAGGTACTGAAAACGATGACTATCTCCTGTAAAGTTAAGGAAAGCGAACGACAAGCCGTAGCCATATCCCCTTTTGCATCGTCAGTCACCAAAGACTATACACAGTACGACTGACACTAATTTAAAGGATTCGTATTGTGTGTATTTTTATTCTTTTTAGCAATTCAGTGCAATGCAAAAAGCAATGTGGTGAGATTAATGTGACATATGGGACGATCGGATATCGGAAACTGTCACAATCAATTCCAAGCTGGACGCTATAATATAGGATAAGAATCGTAGGACTCTCCTGATCTGATCGGAGATTCAATTTCCATAATTCGTTTTGCACTAAATTGCACTGCATTGCATTGCACTCACAATGAGAACAACAGCCCTGCTGTACTACTGGTTCAATTCTTTCAGTTCCATATTTAACAATGGCCAATAAAGATACACTGTCTATACGATTTACTGCAGCAGTCTTACGAAATATAATTAGATATAAATATGCTATTTTCAATCTATAAAAATGCAAATGCAAAATAGTGCTAACGAAGAACACCGTGAACGGGACATTTTATGTTTTCATTCATTTCAAGCTCTATGTGCATTGTATGACTTTTTTTTCTCTTCTCTATTTGCATATCATGAGAGGATGAATCATTAGAAGAGGATCGAGACAGCTTGAAGCTTGAGTTGACTACTTGACAACACAGACGGAACAAGGATGAGGGAGGTAGGCAGGTAGGTATTTGTATTTACATACCTTGTACATACGCTATGGCTATTACAGATACTATCCGTATTATTATTAAACATATACACATAGCATCCATAAGAAGATACGGATATCTTTTTGCGTACCTGGTCCTCGTCACTTCTGTGTTCCTTTTGTGCTCATCCTCATCCCCCCGGTCTTTCTGCATATATTTACTCACTTATTGTATCGCTAGTAAGCACATTTTGTTATGCATTATGTTATGGGGTATATCGTGTGTTCAGATTGCAAACTGAATTTCTTTTTTTTTCTCTTCACTAATACCCATTCCAAGACCTGCATACGACGTAGTAGTAGTAGCAATGAAATATAATGTAATGTAATGCACCTCTATGTATTATAGGTATTAAGGGAAGGGAAATAGAAAAGAGGACGATGCTCCCTACCTGAGTTTAAGATTGTGCACATTTTTCCATCATCTCCTTCCTCTCACAGTTCTGCTCTTCTTTAAAAGAACTGTGTGGCTAACTATCAACAAGATGAACGCAGCCACCACCACCATACCAGGACTAACTTACTCATGGAAATATCTATCCACCTTTTACCTACCTGTTCGTTTGTATAGTTCGTGTTAGTTGAGCCTAGTAGTAGTAACAGAACAGTAGTAATACTATCGTATATACTCCAACTTTATAAGATATAGAAATAGATGTGGTATCTCAGAATTGGAATTTATGCATGAATCTATGTCTTATGCGGTTAGTTAGTAGATACTTATTATTATGAATCAAAATTTCAAGATTTTGTCTGCCTTATACTGATAGTTGTAGCCAGGCCAGATGAACGGATGAGTACAATGTAGTACAATCTAAATCTAATATCCAATGGCTATATACTAAAAGATGTATAGGATATCACGTCGTAATCGTATATAATCGTAATCGTGTAAGTAGCATCAATGGTCAAAACATAGAATCGCATCGTTTCTTCACATTGCACCCCAATTTCATTTCTTCGGCTTCCTTATTAATGGTCAATTCAATTTCTGCAAAAGTTATAAACCTTCAAAAAGTTCCTCATACCTTGTAACGATATGAGAAGACGGTATAGAAATTCTGCATGGAAGTTATAAAGTTGCTTATTAATTAATGCTCGTAAGAGATGAGAGAGATGTGTGAATTTTGAGACACCTGAATTGCACTATATAGCGATCTCGAGTTTTGAAGAAATTCATATTTTACTGAGGTGATACTGTGAAGGATGTTTTGTAGTCCCTTATCTTGTAGTAGTAGCAAGCATGTTGACCGTATCGGTGTGTACTACAGGGTACAAAGCTAACAAAGTAACTAACAAACTAAATGTAATAGCACAACATCAACATCAACATCAAATCAGTGAAGTCAACAAATGTGTAGATATTATGCATATCATGACAATTTAAATGAATGAAAGGTTAATAGCAACTTTACATAGAGAGACATTCCATTCGTCACGTTTTACTTTTTTTTTGTCCCAAAGAAAAAATTTGACTTGTTAAATCCTACTTAATCTTTCCCACTACCAACACAACGCCAACACATCTTCTATACAAACTACAAACTATAAGGAGGATTCTAGTACAACTACAGTACCTAACTACTAGGCTAAACATCCACTTGAGACATCCGACTTGTGTTGCGTGTCCCTCCTTATTTATTCTTGAGGATGGCAGCAGAATTTAATATTTCAATTTATAGTACATAATTAATAATTAACCAGCGTATAATATAAAGTATAGGTACCGACGTTTGGATTTTTGTGAAGGTACTTTTCATATATTACACTACACAATTAAAATGAATGCAGCACGTACAACGCGTGTATATGTTTTCCATGGATATATGAGTGCTATTATAATATAAAATATGTATAGCTATTAAATGTTTTTCTTTCATTCCTATATTGCTATATGAACTAGAACTACAAATTGTAAACTGCAGAGAGTGAGAGAGAGTAATTTCACGAGCTAATGTCCAAGTTGAAGTTTAATGGCTCCGTCAATTATTCTTTATGAACGTAGGTAACGTAGCCTAGCTATGTGCGCGCTATTGTTAACTTTAATGTCTATGGAGTCAAAGTTCGATCGTTTTCGAAACTTTTGGCTTGAATTACTAGTGTGAAATTAATTACTACTAATTTTCAGTGTCATTACTTTTACTTTGTTTTTGTAGCATGCTGTTTGGATCTGACTGACTGAAAAACTGAGGTTCACATAGAATTTT
>JAQFZE010005456.1:0-10281 GCA_034695245.1 Dicyrtomina saundersi
GTGTAGGAATGTAATGGGAACAAGAATAGTTTTAATTCGTAACGGTTGGATTGGTTGGTTGGTTCTGCAGGTGTGGTTTAGCAATCGACGAGCGAAATGGCGAAGAGAGGAAAAACTGAGGAACCAACGTCGGGGCTCAGACCATGTTGGAACGTCGCCACCGCCATCATCCACAGCAGCTGCTCGTCTTCCGTTAAATTCGGGATTCAACTCAATGTATGCTTCTCTCCCGCAGCCGATAGCGTCCATGCCGGATTCCTACAGGTACTCTTGAGTTTTTATTATTTTATGTAGTGTAACATTATCTCCTAATGTCCTTGTCCCTTCCTTCCTCATAAAACATTTTTTGCTTTGATTTCACAGTTTGTCTTCCCCAAGCTCATATTTTAGAAGGGCTACTTACTCTATTTTTTTATAATAAATTTTCAATTTGGTACATTTGTTGTACATACCTACTTCCGTAATGAATGACGATATCATTATATTCACAATTGTGTGGATATGTAGTAGGATGTGGATTCGTAGTAGAGATAGTTGGCCAACTATTTTTTTGCCACTGCATGTAATTAATTGGTTAAGTTTTATGGGCGAGAGTTTTATAAAATTCGAGAATGAAATTATATAATTATGAGTACAAAAAAAAAAGATGTGGAAGAACAAGGGAAAGTTTGACACTGACGTCATGAGGCCGTTAATATATGACAGAGTGAGACATGGCTTATTTTTGATTAAGTTGGTCTGTGTGAATCCATGTGTGGCTTCATATTTGGCTGTACATGGAGTGTTAAAGGGAGAGAGTACAGTGCAGTGGTAGGTGTTTGGTGGGCGGGATCGTCATTCCTTTTCGCTCGAGATGATTGTAAGATTGGTTCTAAATGATATCTAAACCACTGTCTTCTCTCTTTTGTACTTCTCTTGAAAATACCTTTCTCGGAGTCGTTTCATACGCTATGCCATGCACAGCTCTCTGACAATCTCAAAGGAATCAATTTTGTCACATCCTTTTCAGACAGAGTGAACAAAGAGGCTCTTCGCATTCTTGCCACTTTCCTCCATTCCCTCGAATCTGTTTATTACAAACGTGTTAGAATTGATTCATCTCTTTGTGTTCGCTCCGGTCTGTGTTTATGTGCGTGCGTGGGTTATATGGTGTCCGTTAGTGTGCATGTTGCCCGTATATGAGAGGAGGGACGTGTGGAGAGAGTCTCGCACACGCTCCTCTCGCCTCTCCTTATATCCTACATGACTGCAGTCCCGCAGTCCTCTCTCACCCAGAACTTCCGAGGAATCTCTCATAATAATAATCTTGAGTCTAAAAAATATTTTTTTGATCCAACTTTTTTTTTTATATATTTTATTTTTGCAGCACGATGACGGGAAGTTTGAGCACTATGGGAGGAAGCTGTCTTCAACAACGAGAACCTGCTCATCCTGCTGCTAGTTATTCATACATGTTCGCCGCAGACCCGTTGTCATCCTTAGGTAGTGCATACGGAAGTAGAGCTCCACATTGTGGCTCCGGCCAAGGTTCTATCTCTAGTGGGGTTAATGCTCACTCTGCATACGGAAGCAATGTTCCCTCGGCACACGGAGGCTCGGGAAGTCAATACCACGGTAAAAGTCTTCTTCAATATCCACACTATTATTATAACCCGTACAGCTCGACAGTTTCGTAGGACATTTTGCTCACGTCAAGTTCCATATTTAATCATGAAGGAGTCATATCGGCTGGAGTCTCGGTTCCTGTTCAAATTCCAAGTCACGGGCCCGACTTGGCGTCTAACTATTGGCCGCACCGACTACAATGACACCAGTACCATTAGATGCGAATCTCTTTCTTGACCATTTCTAAGTGTCGCGTCTTATCACACACACACACACATTTTCTCTCTCTCCCTCTCTTCCGTTCTGTCAGGATGAGGGCTCTCCTGACAAGTATTATCGTTGTGAGCAGGTAGGTGCGTAGGTGTAATATCAGGATATATATACCTTGGCAACCCTTATTATTTTACAAATCCAGTATATCCCTTTCTCCACTACTACCACCACCACCACCACCAGTCAATCTCTGGAAAACAAAAGCAATATTATCTCTGTCAATGACCACAACTTCAAAAATTCAAACCTGTTTTCGTCGCAACATGAACCGAAAAGTTTTGATTCTACATGCTATATAATGTCGCTTTCAATGTGAAATCTATAGCCGCAGCCATTGAACCCACAAAAACCTTTTTAATTTTCAACTCCAGCCTACTCCTTCTCTTCCACAGTGGAGTGGAGTTGAAGCGGAACGTGAACACTTTTCAATTATTAGGGATATTAACTATCCCCACCGAAAGGACTACACATATTTTGAGCAGCAGGTCGACAGTTCGGCTCCGATGGTTGTATCAAGTCTGTGAACATGTTACATATAATAATATAATTATATAAACGGTGACTACGTGCAAAAATCCTCACTTTGTGTGCACAAATTTAATGTCGAGGATGAACACATTTTTTGACTTGCACAAACCTAGGATTTTGATTGCTTTAGTTCGGTGTAGACTGTAGACGGCGGCATTCATTTGTTTTGGATATATACATAACTATATTATCTACTATAATCATTACATGGGTACTATACCTGTAGTACCTATAGTTATAGGGTTTGAATCATGTTTCCATTCTTTCGCGTATTAATCTCATTGTCAGTCCTGAGCCCCTTGTTTTCCGTATTCTCTTATGAATATAATATATAACCAGGTACCTATTATTATTGAGTAGTAGAAGAAATAAGTGTATGTAAATCATGTATACTCATTATATTATGTAGTACGGTTTACACAGCAACGGGATCGACAAGTCCAAGAAATTAGAAATCGAGGAGGCATAGTTGGAATTTCTATATTAGAAAGTTCCTTCGTGCAATAATTTTCGTCATCTAGTTATACAAGTACTAAAATATATGCTATACCAACTATACATTTACAATCTTTCGTAGATAGTAATTTTTGCCAGTTTTAGGTATATAGTTTAGTACGACAGGATTTTATCAGCAAACCTTGGAAATGGTTGAGTTTTTTTCTCTCTCTTGCTGTATATTTTTTGTGGCTTTGAGAAAAATTAATCTTCGTATTTGGAACGATTTCCGATAAATCCGAATGCACACATTACAAATAAATAAAAAATAATATAATTACATACTAACCATAAGTATAGGGATTGACTTGTAAGAGTACAACAAGACAAGTTCATCAAACCAGATACGATATTTAAAAATTAAAATCAATATAGAATAGAACTATATAATCGTCGTAATCGTAATTCGTAATCATAAAAATTGACGAAGGCAGTGAACTCGTCAGTTTTATACTTAAGGAATAAAAACTATACATACTACATTGAAAATAACATAAATAAATAAAATCAACGATGAAATCAATCAAAAGCGATACAATTTTTGTACAGTCCAACCACCGGAACACAGGGTCAAAGTCGCATTCATATGAACTATATTACTACTGAAATAATGATAAATTGTAAGTAAAATAAAATTATTAATCTACTCTTTAATCAAAGTTGTTAAAAAAGTGGATAAAAAAAAAGCCAAGACTGAAACTGAAACCTATTAACGATTAGTATTGTAGCCAAGTAAATTATTACTTTGATAATAATACTATTTGTGTTGGATTGATTGGTTGGAACGGCTTTGAACGCAACCTAATGTATAGTTTTTTTTTTGATTTGTCAAACCTACCGCTTATACTAATGAAAAAATTGTAAAAAAGTATCTGTTTTTTGTCCAGTGTAGTAATATTAGTATATATTAGAAGTATACTTAGAAGCCTCAAAAAAAATATAATGGGCTCATTCAGATGACATCAGCGTCAAGCTTATAATATAACCTTGTCATAATATAACATGCTGATCCTGATTCCCATTTTGTAGAGTTATGCTGCGTAAAGTCTAGATTTTTAAAGGCCAAGTGATCAATCAGTATTAGTATATTTATTGGGCTCTTACTAATCATATAGTAATGCTGTGTACAATTTAAACGTTTTTGCTGTGTAATTGTATTATTGTATACTTTAATTAATTACATTAAAAATGCGCAAGAAATTACAAATTGGGCTTATACATTTAAAGCCCTTATAAAATAAAAATACAAAAAATCAGTAAAATATTTCCTGATTCCTTCCCACATCCCTACACACATTCCATGTATGTACATACTAGAAACAACAAATTCAGAATTTTAAATATTTTCCTTTGTAACTACTTACATAGCATTACACACCTTGTATGTGTAAAGGTGAATTACATTGTTCGCGCCGGTTTTACTCCATTATATTACAGTTTTATAAATATTATAAACATATTACTACCTAAGGTACATATATACATATAGTGTAGTACAACAGTGTAAGTTATCATCGATCCCCGTTCATACATCTCCTTGTTTATGTTGTTACAGCGTTAATTTGTATTTAAATTCTAAATCCTGTGAAATATTCAGGCGCATGTAGTCTTCGTTGTTTTATACTTTAATAGGTCAGTCTCCGCATGATATAGAGTTAGCATAAGAATAAGAGCAGTGAATCAATAGTATTTTCAAATAGGCGATATATAGTATATAATATAAGGAATGAATAACGTAGAATATCTGTTTTCATGAGTGACATTGCAATTAACTTTGCTCCAGGAATTTTTTTTTATGAACCAATGAAAATTCTGTAATCAAATCAAATTTACTATTAATGACGTTCAAATTTAATTTTAAATACTATAATCACTCTTGAAACGAATTCACTATACGGTCCATCCATGGATGTATTTGTTTGTTCGTTTATTTAAATATATATAGGAATACTATATAAATCTCGAGGTATGTAGATTAATGCTAATGCAATATGGAGACACGGTTTATTAATTGAGTATCCACTGTGTTCGCCAGCAGTGTTGCAAGCATTATGCTCATGGTTATTTTTGTTGATAATGATATACATAGATAATTATTATTTAGCACCGTGACGTACGTCCGTACTATATAAAAGTCCGCTTCAGGCTAGGCGTTACAAACCTCTTTAATAGGTAATGTGGTTATGTGCAAAAAAAATCCAGTGTTTTATTATTATTATAATTATATTTCTCAAAATATTGTAGTGGGGACATGTAAAATACTCATAAGTAGGTACATACATAATCGAGATGTTAGCCAAAGCTTCCAAGCAAAATATTATCGTTGAAAACGCAAATTAGTGCTTTTAGTTTTGTGCGGTGTGATTGTGAGTGCTACTGATTAGTTTCCATAATTTTACTGTGTAGTCTTTTTGTATCCGTACTTTAATTTCAGTACTGATTACCAATTAGTTTCCAATTTAATTTTCAAACTAGGTAATTATATCATCCACTTTAGGCAAGTTACGTAGGTTAGTTAAAAAGAAATTTAGTGAGGTATAATTATATTTATAGTAATTTTGTTTACCTTTTCAATGTTATTTAGTAAAAAAAACTAATTATAATCATAGTTATAACTATACACGAGTAAGAATTGTTAGTGACTGCCAGTGTTATTTGGCATTCAAAAGTATGTCTGTACCCAAACGTCCAATAGAGTGAAACTAGATTTGAAGCTTGCTTGAGTCTGTGTACGGATAAAAAGTACATGGACATTTAGTGTGTAAAATAAACAAACCTTGTTCCTCAAAAAATTCTAGGATGAAAAATTATATGCTACCTATAATACTATAGCAAAAATGTAAAAATCGGGAAAGAGTAATTATCTTTACATTTATAAAGTGTAACACACCGCTTCTTTTCTTATCACCTCTACTGATAATAATTAATAAGCTAACGCTAAAATATTATTCATTAACTAACTACTACTACGTTCTGTGCGTACTTTTATTTTGTACCAGTAATATTTTATGGTTGTATTTTATATGAATAATCTATACTTAATTATATATACCTTGACCGAAATGTTCCATGCTATGAGCAGATAGCGAGCAACGAAAGAACCATTATGAACCAGTGAAGTACTTGTTTGTATGTATTTAATAAACTGTAACTATAACATATTTAGGACTACCTATATAATTATAATACTGAAGAATGATAATAAAAAAAAAAAGAAAGTGAGGAAGTCACATAATCATCTGATGCACTACAATGTTTAATTTTTAATGCATTTTAACAGTTAGACTTTATAAATAGAATGAAGCAACCTTTAAAAACCACACTGTTTTAAATCAAATTCTTTTATTTCTTCTCATCTTTTCATCGTTAACAGGACAGAAAATATCGTACGTCGTAGTTTCGTGTTTATATAATGCGATACAATATAAAATTTAAACAATAACGAGCATATGTTTTATTATAATGGCATTTATTTTACCACTCCTCGTCTAATCTACATATGTAATCCTAGTTACTCATATTATACTCTTAACCCGTAAATACTAAACCAGCTTACATGGGAAGCAGGTGTATGAAATCAATCCTCAACATACTACACTTCATAAAAAAAGGGTATTGAATTCAACCCCTTCGTGCACAAACCTCAAAGTTTGTACACCGGGTGGTGAGTAGTATAGTATAACGAGACTCAACAAACAAGATATAATTATCTAATTCCACATTCGCTCCAAGTAAATACATAAATCGCAAGATTGAGGTCGGAATGATCCGTGTTGATTGGCAAAAGTGTACATACGTAACTCGTACAGAGGAGTTAGCTCAAAAGAGTCAGTATTAGCTAAGGAGATGAGTGGCTTCAGTTGGGGTATAATCGGTAGTTGTAGTTGTTGTCGTGGGTCTTCTTCGAAAGGACCAAGTTGGGGCAGGTGGGAATGGAGCTCTTCCTTTTTCACGCCACCATTGAAAAGCCGTCCCAGCCACGGCTAAAGTAGCCCAAGCTACCGTCAATATTATGTCTGTTCAAAAACAATCAATTCATTCTTCGTTAGCATTATGTCGGTAGGCGTAGGGGGGTACGTCTCCTACACACGGTCCTACTACATAATACTAAAACTGTTCCTATATTTCTCGTAAAGACTACAACATGGCTCAATTAAATTCCTCTATTCCCAACAGAAAATTAATATGTATCTCATGTGTGTATCTAATAGAACAGTCCCACTACTCTATGTTATCTTATGTATAAACTTAAAACAATAAACACATAATGGTAAACCGATAAGGTACCTACAGATAAAGCAGTAACAAAAAATGAGCCAAGAAATGACTCAGGAAAGAAGACACATGAGACAACCAACCTGTCAACCTGTCTAACAACGACATATCCAAAGAAAGGGATGCTGTACAGAAAATTTTCAGGATGAAACTTTATCTCAGCAAGCTATTTTTTCTTTACTTACAAATTAACCCACAGTAAGGCTTGTAAAGAGAAAAGCTAAGTACACAAGTGTGTACGTGTTTTAGATTTTAGACATGTACCCACCTACCTAGATGCATTAATAGACGTCAACGTCTCAAAACATAAAGATACTGTGGAACTAACAAGTCATACTTACCTGGAGTTTGAAATGGAGGATCAACAACCGCAGTCCCAAATTCACTATCAGTCGCTCTTCTCAAAGTATTTAAAATTATATATTTTAAATTACTGCCCACGTAATGGTCCACGGGTACAATGAATATAAAAGATCCCACGACAGTACACCATAGGATGCTCGTCTACATAGTATTGATTGTCAGAAAAGTATGCAATTATTATAGTTTTAAAATCTGATCAATCCGATCGCTATTACACAAGGCCTTTAATTAACCGCTCTTCCAGACTCAAATATTTAAAATGAAACAATGAGAGCAGACATCAATGTCCACATAATAATCATTGAATTTGAATAAACTTACCAATTTAGAGAATGATAAGATGGATAGTGGTACAACAAGGACTAAGCAAAAGAAGGCAAGCCAGAAAGTAGCATCGTCCTTGAGAATTGAGTAGTCGGCTGTAAAAAAAAACAAATTGAACATACGGACACAATAAAATTGGCTACATTGACCAGTGACGTAATTTGGTTTTAGTTGGAGAATATATATAGTGAATCTATGCATTTAAATCGATAATATACCCTTAGATCAAGAGATTACTGACGTCTTATTTCCTCCAGAACCAGAGTATGCTTTTAGCAGCATATACATACTTCTAGTTAGATGCACTAGCCAATCTTTATGCCTGCTTAGCAACACATATGTATTTATATCTGTACAACTAGTGTTGTACATACTATTAAATGAAAAGCTACTACAGAAGCTTACGTTTGGTTTCACATTAGAGAGTATAAAAAAAAACAACTAAGGTCACTTCAAGCTGATGCTATTTTTGGGGAAAAGAAAGTAGGGGGAAAGTCATCTTGTTTGAGTCAGAGATGTAAACAGAACCCCAGTACTGACTCGAGGATACGGAGACCAACGGGCGGGTAAAACTTGTACATACAACTTTGTGATAAAAAAGTGTTTACACTGGCCTTTAGCTATACAAGTTGTTCATTTAGTTGCGGGACGCTTTTTCTCAGTCGCTCTCTTTTTCCTCTTATTTTGGTACATGGACTTTTCTACTTTCAAATCACCACTTTTCTATCTACTAGTTGAGTTTCACATTTTTTTGAAGGTGACATTACATGTGAGTACGTAGCCGTTCCTTCTACTTACATACATACTTATACCTACACTTTCATCTCTTTATTTATCTTGTCATACGTCAAGCATTTATTAACAGCTAAGTCGCGTGTAAAAGTTTCAAGTTGGCTCAAAACATTTTTTAACCCTTCGTATAAGTACAAAAAGTGTATCATCTCCATCATTCCGTTTAGTACATATTCCTTTAGCCTTTTTTTATCACCATCAACTCCTCCGACACCGCACCGTTGAGAGCGAGCAGAGAAGAGACAGACACAGGGCTCTAACTTTTTATTTTCTACTCCTGCTTTTGCTTTTGTTGTAGCCGACATTTAATGCATTATAGTCGAACTTACCCAAAGGCGTGTAGGTCACCGTGGACGCAAATAATACACCGAGCACAAATGCAGCAAGGAAAATAGGAGCTATTGGAGCACCCCATCGAGCCCAAAGAGCCAACCACATAGCTCCTCCCACAGCTCCTACGGACGTTGCAGTCATTCCGGCCACTGCACGCAGAGACAATAAAAAAAACCAATACATTCTTTTTAGCAGTCAGTTCTCAATACTAAATCTAAATCTAATATACCTAGTTGTTATGTTATGCAATGTCATATGCAATCACATTATCCTCTCCAAGCTTTCTTTAAGCTTACCTGACATCTCAATATCCACGAAGGAAATCAAAATCACATAAAATATGAGAGCACTAGCACAGAATCCCAGGAAAAAAAGCTGGCTTTTGTAAAATCGATGTCCAAAAATTGTGAGGAATAGACCAACAAATACTAAAAATGCAGCCAAGAGCTTCGGTCCAATTGTACCTAAATACACATAGAAAGACGATAGTAAAATACGTACCTACTATGATTACATGCCACGAAAATGGAAATGCATAACATATAGCAATAACCCGCTTGCTCTCAACTTGCAATCTGGTTGTTATTATGCGCAAAATGGGTGGTATACATACAATTTTTGTATGATCTACTTACGCATATCATTCGATTAAAGATAGAATAACTTACCCAGTACTTGGCAGGTATCTTGTTCATTCTGGGATAAAACATGACATCCATAAGATAAAGCGGGGACGTAAGAAGAGGAAGCTGTAAGGGTACGGACTATTACAGACACTATTCTTCCCGTTCCTACATAGTTTGCAAATTTAATTTTCGATGGGGGAATCCCACTAAATGATATCTGTAATTAATAATATACAATACTCTTGTAAAATGAATTGATTGCAGTGGATATTGTGAATTCCGTGTAATTTGATTCAAATAAAAACTTAGGAGAAGATTAACAAGGGAAAAGAAACAGCGTTCCCATCTGTTCGTGATAGAATTGGACCAAGTGGAAGTATCTTAACAGATTGATTAAATACTCCAAGAATATAACAAGGTGAAACATTCCAAACTGAATAACTGTACTAAATACATACACTGAGATAGTTTTTAAAAGATTCGGCTCAATTGAGTACAACAAACTATTTTACTCAACACATCAAACGAACTGATCATGTATATAATATGTAGATGCAAGCCTGGCTGTACTGCCCAGTAAGTTTGAATTGAAAATTGGATCAGGCTGGAGGAGTATAGGAAATATTATAATAGCGAATGAAGGGATGGATATGCGATGAAGTACTAC
>JAQFZE010005457.1:0-10278 GCA_034695245.1 Dicyrtomina saundersi
GCTGATAACTACTAAACCACTATTTAAAGTAAAAGTTATGAATTCTCACGAGGGAGATCACATTCCTAGGTTAACTACGAGAGAAACTACGCAGTATAATAAGCTTCTGATCTTATCTTATGATTTAAAACATCTGGCGCGAAATAAATTCCATGTTTGGAGCTATTGTCAGAATTTCTGAAACTGAACTCCATGGCTCCATTGTTTACACTTCTGCATGTCATTATAAGTAGTATGAGGCCGATGCGTGCCCACGCAGAATACGACTAAAAGCGGAGATAAATCCCAGTTGCTTTACAAAATAGCGTTTTCATACTTTCAAGTAACACGCTACTTTTTGTATGATATTGTATGTACTTCTACTGGACCCAAAGGACCCGGGTCCACAGGGTTCGGGTCCGGGTGCACAGCATGCTTGCACCTGGACCCGTTGGGACCGGACCCACAATCACACAGTGTTGAACCTGGACCCAAACCCGAGCCTGGACCCATATTCGGGTTCAACGCAAGTACATGAAGACGGGTGCACCCTAAGCTTTGGGTTCAAGTATTTTGCACCCGGACCCGAACCTGGACCCGCACACCCGGGTTGCACCCGAACCCGATCGGAGCACTACAGCACAGCTGTTAGATTTAACTCATTCAGTACTCTCACATTGTTTTAAGTTTGTTAAAGCATTTAATATTTGATTATTTCTATTGCTACAAAAGGTGAGTAAAGAAAAACTGACACGTATTTTGAATTCACTAATTACGCATTTGTGTTCCACGTCAAATTCCAATCGACAGGACAGGGAAACCAGACCTTAAATTCTCTTAAATACCGTAAAAAAATTTTTCTTTATTTTTTTTGTGATTCAATTTAATTTACACTAATTTTATTACATACATATTTTTGGACTGATTTTCAACCTACAGGTTTTATAAACAATGCATTTTTTTACTATATTTAAAATAAAATGAAAATTTACTAATCTCCATAGGCTGTCTTACATTAACGTGTGTATTCAATATTCAATCCAATGATTCAGCCATAAAAAATGTAAGCACATAACTCCATGCTTCAATTATTCAAGTTATGTACACAGTAATAAAGGACTAAACTAAATTTAAACGTTTGGTTTTCTGTAACTTTCAGCCACCTACATACGTATAATTAAGTTAAGAGCTTGCCTGTAAGTACATGGAAATATTTCTGTTATTATCAAGATTTGACAGTTGGCATCCTATTAAATTTAAATAAGAATAAGTTCAAGAAGTTCAAGAAGTTTCATAAGGCGCGCATTTGCAATGTAAAACCAAATGCAGAATACGCCGGCTATAAGCTGTAAGTGGGATCAAATTCTTAATTACATATTGGATTAGCTAGTGAGTGTGACTCGCCACTTCACCGTCTTGTCCTATATTTATTGGTAATTTTGTACTCATGGTCAACGGCGGATGACAATATGTATATATATTGTAAAGTACGTAAGAATTGCATAATATATGTAAATGAATGACCAGTGCCAGTGCCAGTAAACCTGACTTTGCAGATCTCTGCCTGCATAGTTTTATTAGTACATGCTCCAAGCTCCATGGGATAATTATGCAGTTATGGCATCCATTATTTTTGTGTGATCTGTGCAGTGCTGAACTGGGAGCTGGGACTGGGACTGCAGTAAGCTGGACATGCTAAGGCTGTGGGCCTAGTCTGTTGGAACAGCTGCTGCCTAAAATATTTAATATTCAGTTTTGCATAAAATAAAATTGTACATTCCTTGATTAAGCTTTAAATTATTCCTTCCGTTGTGTTTAAACTACAACTTGACTCTGTTTAGAAAAAGTAATTAATTCTGAACATGACTGCGTGAACTTGATTTTTTGGTGTGTTATAAACACAAAGTCTCAATAAAATTGTGGTACGTTCTTCCTTTTAATGTTCATTTAATCTTAATTTATAATTTATAATTTCAAAGCTCCTGAGTTAGTGTTTAGGTAAGGCGCAAGACGAGAGTTATCAACGAGAAATTAGTGTAATGGGTAAATATCTCGTCAATTTTGAAAGCCAATATTATACGAATATACCTATGTATGTAGAACAAGCCAAGGGTGTGCTTGTCTACTATAATCTGTGATTTCACGCTGTATAAAATTTACTATACCTGTTTATTTTTCAAATTGTTTTTTTTTAAATATCTATGTTAAATACACCACATAGGAAAAATTTACTTTCATTTTTGTCAAATAAAAACGAGAACATAATCTGAGTATGGCTCTTAAGGTGTTACACGGCTAACTCAGTCAAGCAGAATTCGAATATCTACCTACATCTCGTTTGATAACTAAAAAATCAAAAACACGAATTTTAGTTTTTAAAATTTTAGATAAATATACTAATTATTAAAAATGTTAACACGTTTTTAATTAATGTTAATTATTTTTCTATTATGTACTTGAAATGGTAATTTTAGAACATCAGAATTTTAGTAAAATTTCCCGGTGTTCAGGATTGGAAAAGGGCATTTCTTGTTCCCCGAAACTCGTGGCCGGAAAGAAACATTTTGTGGTCGGGTATGGAAATAAAGTTATCGCCCCTACCCAGACTAAACGACAGTCTATCCTGAGTGCAAGTATTTTAAACAAGTAACAACCCGGTACACAATAATGTGAAGGTATGACATTTACTCATTTTTATAATAAAGTACCCACATTATTAGTGACGATTTACTAAAACAAAAATACAGTTACGGCAGATAATTATAATCCAGGTGATAAATATCTATGTGACCACGTGTTTTCACATAAGCACTAAACATTATTTGGGCGTCATTAGAATGCCAAAAACCTCATGCCATAATTCGTTGTCTGTTTTATTAATTTTAGCCGGATAGTAAGCGTGACAAGGATTAATTTAGCAGTTTTGAAGTTATAGAATTATCTGCCTTTCTGAACATAGCATGACACAAGCTCGCTGCCCCACACCATTGACGACGGGACGAAGTGAGGCGTGTTTCCCTATCCAGACACCGTGGGAAAAGCCCACCCTTATACTACGGCCAGAATTAGTCCAGAGAAAGTACAGTCATTAATCAAGGTTTTTAAAATTTCAAAATATTTTTTTAAAACGGCAAAATATATAAAGTAGGTACCTACCTACTTGAATACTTGTGAAGTAGCAAAACTGGCAGTGCAGTTACAACTAGCTGCTGCTTTTGTCCTAGAACTTCGTCCAGGACAAAGGACGTTCAGTAATGAAGTAATTTCGGCGTCCTGCGGAAGCGGCTGCACGTTAGTTGACTTACTTAGCTAATTTTTATTTAAAAGCACAGCAGGAATTTTAAACTTCAAATGAGTTTTAATGAAATAATTGTGTTTGGTAGGCACGATTGATGGTTTGATTAATGGGCTGTTTGTACCAGGTTTAAACCTAATTATAGTATTGAGCCCAATGTTTCTTGCTTAGCAGATTTTTCTACTGTTTTTACTGTTATTTTTACAGCCAAGAGATTTTTCTCTTTAAAATCTCGCAAAAACAATTTTTTAAATTATTTTTTATCCCTATAACAGGGAAAATTAAAATATCAAAGTTAGCACTGCAGTAAACTGTGTGGTGTGTACTGTTAACTATACAAAAAAGTGAAGGTATCGAATTAATTGTTTAAGCGATTACGATTGTATGTACTTGCATTAGCATTTTTTCTGTTTAAAAAAGTTTTCTGTTTAATGTACACATAGTTACAATAAGATGCAAAAGCTTGGCGATAATTTTGTTCTGGCTATAATGAAAATGAGCGCTGTTTAAATTCAATCTATTAAAATACTCATCATTATTATCTTGGAGTTTGGAGCTCATTTCGTTTTGTATTTGAAGTGTCGGCTCCGTTGGTTCACTAGATAAAAGCTTTGTATCTCTGATACTAAGCAAGTTGAGCAGTCAAATCCTTTTCGGTTTTCATTGCGTGGGCAGCATAATCCTGGAATATATATTTTTGCTGAATTTCTATTTTGATTTCCCTATAGAAATGTACGATTGATTTGTACTGAAGATGAGACAGTTTTTTTTGCACGAATATAAATAAACACTATTATTTTGTTGAGTCTTCCTGCCCTCATTAAGTTAGCTCTAATCCATTCCAGTGGAAATACAGGATTAATTTAGTAGATTACAAGATACATATGCTTTGTGGAACCATGAAGGATCTTCCGTTAACAAAACAAACAGAAGAAATATTTTGTTCAAACATGATGGGAGGTAGATTTGCGTGAACATGCTTTCGTATCCGCTTCTGCGTCGGTAACGGTAACCTAGTACGTCCTCGTCTTTACATTGGTATTTTAACCTGTTTTATTATTCCCAAACTACACGATGCTAGTTCGGCAGTTAAGTTAAGTTAACCAATGTTAAGTTTATATATGCTAATAATGAATGATAATAAACTATCCCTTCATCGTGTATGGTTACGACGGAATGCTTGGCTTTATAGTGAGAGGTTTTATTGTACTTATAGAAAGGTTTTACAAATGGGAGAGACTGCAGGGAATTAATACAATTGCGGGCAGATCTCAGGTTATAATCCCAGGTAAAGACTGTGTAATGCCGATTACGCAGCTAGTTTGAATACGATGCTAACAGTCGGACGATTATAGGCTTAATTAAGTTGTTATGTTTACGTCTTAAACTATAAAAGTTTAATACATTTTATACCTATGCAGCTATGACATGATATATGTACACTTGAAAATGAATGTATGTACCTAAATCAAATAATTTTCACGGCCCTCTGATAATAATTTTGTCTTAGCTTTCCATTGTCAACGCAAATTATTATGATTTGTAGCACAGTGAAATCGTAAAGGATTGAGATTTGATTATAGTGTTTCGTAAATATTTATTGTAACATAACGGTAACTCAACAACAAGTAAACTAACTGTGTGTACGGCTAATTAACGCAGAGCTGTACGCATCCATCTACAAAAGATAATGTAGAAGTAGATAATTAAATTGTAAATATATTGTATATTTTGCTTACAATTTTACCTAATGTGAATGACTTTTAGTGCACTATGTAATAAAAATGCGAAAAATAAAATTATACTAATTACATAATATATATGTTAATCAATGTATTATTCCATACATGAATAAAAAAGTATTTTTTAAAAATTAATTTAATTTTGTAAGCGTATAGCCGAAGCTACAACAGTTGCAGTAATTATACGTATACCTATTTAGCAAGACGCGCTGTGAATAATGGATAGCATGGTACGTTCAATAAACTATAAAAGTTTAATGCATTTACATCTAAAGCATGAGGTATTACTTCAAAAGGGGTGTGAATCAATTTAGTCGTGTTTTTCGTACAATATAAAGATAACTTTCATATTGTACGCACTTATGAAAGACGGTACATATCGTCTGTGAAGAACCAAAATGTCCCATTTCCAATTTTAGTTTAAAAAAAATGCACTATCTACAGACAAAATTAAAATAACATGTTCATGGAAGCGTGCAAATATAACCTTGTGCAATTTTCAAAAAACAAGTAAATATAGCATTTTGCACTTTTCAAAAACATGTAAATAGAACATTTTGCACTTTTGAAAAACACGTAAATAGAATATTTTGACCTTTTCAAAAACATGTAAATAGGTCATTTTACACTTTTAAGAAACACTTCAATAGAATATTTTGACCTTTTTAAAAACATGTAAGTAGAACAATTTGATCATTTTTGAAACTCGTGATTACCATTGTAAGCATGTATCTTGTTTACTGTCTTTTTTTGACATATCTCATTTTAATTGTAGCATAAATTGGAAATAGGTCATTTTGGTTCTTCATAGACGACATACAATAAAGAATAGCAGTGCATTTGAATATGGAATAGTTTTTCTACATTTTTATAATTACCTATGTCAGTAGAATACTTACATGTAATCCAATTAGAGGGCACAGCAAGAGACAAAAAAAAAGAACGTTAAAACGACAAGAAAAAATTAAGTCTAACTTTGAGGGCAATGTAACTTAATTACAATGCATAGTCGTTCAACGTCAAACGAAAAAATAATGAAGCACATTGATTAGTCATTAGCAAAATGAAGCCAAAAAATATCTGAAGTCTATTTCTAGCTTGTACTACAACACTGCTTGATGGAACTGAACACTGAACTATTACATAATTCCACTGTAACTTATGAAATTCACTCATACCTGAACTGGGCTCGGGCTGGGCCGTTATGGTCCTTCCCTGGGCCATTAGCCCTCGAGGCTTCGTTTTTTAAAACATTTCTGCATTTAAGCTAAAGCATTTTAAAATATTATCAGCATAAGAAAAACAACTAAAATATTTCGTCTTTAAAAGTCCATAAGTCATCGGGAGAAAAATGAGTTGATTTTAAAATTTACAACTAGTGCACTAGTGCCATTGTGATCGCAGTAAGCAATTTTGTTTTTCAATTTTATTTTTGTATTTTTTATTTATTTGATGTTAATTCTCATTACATACGTTGAAAAACACGTTGTACAGATGTATAGCTCAATTTCTAATACGTCACGTTGCGTAAATTGCATTCAAAATTTTCCGCAGGTGTTATTATTTTGAGAGTTCTAAATTCTGACGATGCGTGTGGGTCACACTGAAGGAGCCCTGTCTTGATTGTGGCAGCCAATGCGTAAGTAACTGTTTATAAAGTATACATAATATAAAACTATATAAGGATGCACTAGCCAGTATAAAAATTTACACATATCGCCTGTGAAGAACCAAAATGACCCATTTTCAATGTAAGTTCGAATCAAAATAAGCTATGTCAAAAAAAAAAATGAGAAACATGCGTGAAAGGTTAATTAAGAGTTTTTAAAAAACCTAAAATGTTCTGTTTACATGCTTTTTAAAATTGCATATTTTTCTATTTCAATATTTTTTAAAGGTGTTAAAGTTTGTATTTACATGTTTTTGAAAATTCCAGAATGTTCTATTTACTTATTTTTGAAAAGTGCAAAATGTTCTAATTACATGTTTTTGACATGTGTAAGATGTCGTACTGACATATTTTTGAAAAGTGAAAAATATTCTATTTAAATGCTTTCAAGACATATTTCAATATTTTTTGTAGAGAGCTTTTTAATTTTAGCTAAACATTGAAATGGGTCATTTTGGTTCTTCACAGAGGATGTGCAGATAAGCATCTAAATTTTCCGCCTTAAAGTGCTGCGTTAACTAATTGTAATTTTATTGTTCCATATTATTTATTTATTCTAGCCAACTGATTTCAATTCTGTGGCAACAACAATGTGTGGATTCCCGGTGGCAATATCAGCGATTTTTCAAATCCTGAGTTACTATTTCTTTAATTCCATCTTCGCCGGAATTTGCAGACTTTCCTAAAACTGGGCTTAATTCTTTGTTTTGTGTGAGAAAGCATACAGTTTAATATTTTTTAATAAGTAATGAATTGTTTTTCTTACTTTGGGCTGTTGGCTTTTTGAAGTGATTGATTACAGTTAGATTTAATTGAATTATTATCTTTTTAATTGCCAATACTTTAATGAAAGGATGTTTGGTTTTGCAGATAACACAAACGAACGGATTCCGGCCCCCTGAAGCTGACTGCAATGATTGTCGTCAATTATACCGTTCAGGTTCTATGCTTGTGCAAGGTAGATTAAAGTTCTTGAGTAAGAACTTTGCTGGGTATGCACATCAACTTACGTTAGAGCGTACTCCAAATTGTCTGTATTGTCGATGCATTCTGAACCGGTTCAAGTTAAAAATGTCTTAGCTGGTAAATTGCAATAAGATATATGGGCAATTATTTATACATGTAAACCCTTATTTTGTCCATTATTAAAGCTTTAAGATCTTGTAAATCTTAAGTAGGGGGAAAATGACGTTATTTCTTCAATGTTACATACTTTGCCTATAAGCTGATTGGAAGAGTATTTTGAAGTTCCCTCTCTATGTTATATAAAATAACAAAGCTAAAGTTTTATTTTAAAAAAATGTTATTTTGATTTACTTACATAAAATAATCTGCAATATGAAATTTAGCTTAATTCGTTAAAATACTATGTTATATGTTATATAATATAACAAATCTTGAGAGGCATTTTACTGAATGAAAAACTATACATATAATTACTTGCCTACTTAAATTTAAACTGCGTGAGCTCTGATTTTTTTTAAATCTATGCGTTTTTGTACGTAATTACTTATTTAGAGCTGCAAGCTATTTATACAAATAACTTGTGTGAGGCTATACTAGAACAACTTGTATTACAAAAATTAAACATTAAGAATAATAAATAAAGAACTATGTATACCCAAAAGGGTTTATGAAAAGTCTCAGCATTTATTTAAAACGGCTGATTATAAGCTAAATATAAAGTCATTACCTATTATTTTACAGACCCGGCATGTGATATACATATAACGTGTATTGGCTTGTACTGTACTGTAACCTATGTATAGCCTTATTCTTGCCTGCCAGCCTCTATTGGAGAACCAGGTTTTATTTGGAAGTTTTAGTCGTGAAAACCGAGATTTAAAATAGTTAACAATTAATTGTGGATTTTCATGTGAAATACTCAAACCAGTTGCATACGTCGGTTGCCGGTAAGATTTGTAAATTTTAAAATCTCTTTATTGTAATTAGTTTTGATGATTTCAAAAACAAAGTAAATTTCACATATTATACATGTTTTACAGGTCTATGAGTTTTTAAATAATTATATTGATGTTTTTATTTTAATATTTAAACTCTATAATACTTAATACTAAAGTGTGGGTAATGTGACATTTTGAACTAGTCTTTATGTATGTACTTTAACAAATATAACTGATATACACAAAGAGTAGAGGGTCTGCTATCCATATGAATATAACAATACATTTTTATTAACTAATTTTATAGAATAAAAAAATTCAATCCTGGGCACAAGAATTAATTTTGACCAATTTTGGATTTTGCTTCCATTCTTTCCGTTTTAAACGTACTTACACAATAAAATCATAAAACTTCTTGCATTTCAGGCACGAAAATCCAGTTACAATGTGAGTGGCATCTGTGTAAAGTTCGACATCACAAGTCGATAAATCGGTTAAAAAAACTGTTCAAGTCTATGGTCATACCGGGACCGTTACCGTTCATTTGTGTAAGCAATTTTTTTTTTTTAATTTATATTTTTTAATATAGCATCAAACATGTCAAAAAATCATAACTTTGGCGCATTTTTATATTTACTACCTACATGTTTAATTCACAATTATTTTGGACACATTTACAGATAAAACATACACTAGAAGTAGTGACTTACTGTTGTCAGCTTTGAGAATTGCTTGCTATCAAATTGAACTGTGCTGTATTTGTAAATGACCCAGCGGATTGATGCCAAGCACGGAATTAGCTTTACATTAATCGCGACTAGCGACTCCTTGAAATGTTACTGCAAATGGAAATAACAACGTAAATGCAATTTGTGAAGATTTTCAAAGTTATTATTGAATTTTTATGAGATGTTTAACTGCGAAGAAATTCTGTTTATTTACTTATGCCATAAATGCTATATGTAATTATTTTTTATTATAGATAACTGAAGATATTTACACGGTTTTGTAAAACTTTCTTGCCATAAACGCAATAAGTATTTTCGTCAGTTCTCTATAGACATTGATACCGTTATACATGTATAATATATAGCGCATTGTACATATCAGTAAGGATATCCAAAATGACACTAGTAGAAACACAGTTTAATAATAAATTTTGATTTTAAACATTGATTGAAATGGAGCTTTACTGCCACATAATAAAAAATATTACAATATTTTGTATACATCTAAAAACGATTAGTTCAAGTAATGACTTGTAAATAATTTATTGTTTGCGTTTAATATGTAATTAAATAATCGTAGTTTAAAAATTTTCTGTATTTTTCTAGGCGAAAAATCTCTGCTGCGATTGAAATAGAATTTAAGTAAATTAATACAGCCTTAAAAATTTGTTAAAATGCCGTTCATTTGACTCATAAATTGCCTTAACTTCAATTTTATTATATTTAGTAATTTCCCACCAAGCATCTTGAAAATGTTTAAGTATGAAGGCGACCTCTATAGAATTGTTTCAGTGTAACGCGGTGGTAGGCAATTGTTAAATCTATAAACAAGATTGATTGGTGTCAGAAGTATCAACCTAGAATGCCGAACAAGAATTTTACATCTTGAAAGATTTTTAGAAAGTTTCAAAATTTCCTGCGGTCGTCAATTTTTAAGTGTTCCTTTATGGTCATTTGAAAA
>JAQFZE010005458.1:0-10276 GCA_034695245.1 Dicyrtomina saundersi
ATTAGATAGCCTAATTTAGGTATCAAGGTTTAGGTACATTAATGTCGATTATTTTTAATGCTATAGATTTTGCCGATGCCGGTGCCAGTAATGCCTGTCACTGCCTGTTGTCGATTTAGTAATTTAGTTCGTCTATATCACGCATATAAAATGAGTTACTAGTTAGTTTTCAAACGTAAAAATTTGTATAGTCGTCATTATTCTTTTACTTGAATATTTATAGTTATAGAAAAATATATTATCTAGAAAAATGAGCTGAAGTTATCGTTTGTAATAAAGGAAATCAAAATGATCTCCAGCTGCAGTACTGGAGCCTCATCAGGCTCTATAATATTTCTGCACATCGGTCAAGCTGGAGTTCAGGCAGGTAGTTCCATTTGGCAATTATTTTGCAAAGAACACAATCTCACCCCAGATGGGAAATTCGTTCACCATCATCAAAGTGACAGTGATCTAACAGACCAGCAGGCTGATCAAGACACACATCAGAAATCCAAGAATCTCAATGTGCCCCCAGATTCAAAAAGCAAATCAAAATTCACTTCAAATAAAAACTCGAATAAATCATGTAGTCGTCCCCATCCTCAAAAATTATGTGTTCATCGGGAGGGCTCTATTCCAAGTCCCTTCATTGAAAATGTTTTCTTAGAAACTACAACAAATGTGTACAAGCCTCGTGCTCTGTTCATTGATTTAGAACCAAGTTCAATCCAATCTTCAATACGGAACTGTAACTCCCCATTAAAATCACTATTTAACCCTGAACAACTCATATCTGGGAAGGAAGACTGCTCAAATATTTATTCACGTGGATATTATAGTCGTGGGAGTGAATTTTTAGATGTGACAATGAATCGTGTTAGATCCATTGTTGAGTCCTCCAGGAGTCTTCAAGGTTTTGTAATCTGTCGTTCTCTGGGCGGTGGGACAGGCTCTGGCTTCGGGTCCCTCCTCCTAAATCAATTAAAAGATGCGTATCCTAAATCTATACGGCTCACACTGGATATACTACCCTCTAACCAGGCAAATATGACCCAGATTGACCCTTACAATGTTCTTCTCTCAGCTCATTCAACAATTGACAATGCGGATATTTCATTTCCTTTTGAGAACGATGCGCTAGATTCCATCTGTCAAAGTACACTATTTGTCCCCAGTCCAACTTATGAAAATTACAATCGACTCATTGCACACGTATCAAGCACCCTTTTCTCATCCCTTCAATTCCCAGGAACTACGAATCGAAGTCTCTGTGAACTTCGAGATAGTTGTGTGATGTACCGAAGACTCCACTATCCAGTTCTGTCATACGTTCCAATAGTACCACCGGAAATTTGTGAGGGGAAAACATTATCCGTTAGTTCAATGTTGGATGACCTCATCATTGGTCGGAAGGGCCAGGTCAGTCAGCTTATTAGTGAAACTCAACGACACGATTTATTAAAACCTGACGTGCATATGGCTTACAATATTTTGTTTCGCGGGAAAGTTCGAAGTACAGATATAAAGTGGACTCAGACTGCACTGGAAGTGAGCGAAAAGTTTTCAGATTGTATAAGATTTATTGACTGGGCTCCGGGTCAACTATCTGGACAAAAATCTAAAACTGTAAGCGGCCTTCGCTATAAAGTTGGCCTGTGTTCCAAGCCTCCAGGTACATTTGGCATCGGTGTTGAGGACTTGGCGCTGAGTAATCAAGCAGCTATTGGAATAGAAAACTCAACTGGGATTTCGTCCATGTGGAAAAGGATTTCGGACAAATTTTCTGTCTTGTTCAAAAGAAAAGCTTTTCTACACTGGTACATACACAATTAAACACTATTCTTACATTACTGTAATTTTAGATTTGGATTTAAAAACTGGCTATGGTTGCAGCTGCTATATAATGTAAGATTTTAATATCAGGTATACAATGGAGGGAATGGAAGAAAGTGAATTCACTGATAGTCAAAATAATGTCCAAGCACTTATTCAAGAATATGAAGAAATTTCGAATTCACATAAACAAAAACCCATCAGTGTCATCAATTTTCAAAATGCTCGTGGTGAAAACTTTCAAAACGAGACAATGTCAGTTCAACAAATGGAATAAACTAAAACCACAAAATGCAAGCAATTAAAAATAATAACCCAAATTTTCCATAGAAAAGACACGCAAAGTTGATGAATTCGTTTAGATATTTAATTCTGCCTATTAATTGTGTGCTTTAAGTTTAGCTTTTAAATAAAACAACTTGAAGAATATTCGTCAAAAACGAAAATAAAAGAGGAATTAAAAATAAATAATGTACCCAATAGACAAGATTCCAGACTTACAGAGCCTTCACAGAAATTATTTTAAAAACTTTAATCTGCCATATTGCATAGTTGAGGTTAGAAGTAGGTGTAGTTATTTAGGTGTAGGTTAAAATTTAATTACAATATATGTTTAACAATTTAAAAGTATAATAAGACAACAATAAAATTATTATTGCTAAATGTAATTAAATTCATCAAAATGGTGTGTGGAGAAAATATAATGATTCACTGTGGTCAGGCAGGCTGTCAAGCTGGGCTAGAATGTTGGGAGCTTTTCTGTCTAGAGCACGGGATCTACCCGGACGGAAAGCTTGCGACTGAGTTTGGTCACAAGAGGGAGAAGACTACTGCTCAAACACGACCTTTTTTCATTGAAACTATCCCAGAAAAGTATGTTCCTCGGGCCATCTTTTTCGATTTAGACCCGAACGTCATCTTCGACATGAAGACGGGGGTGTACCAAAGTCTCTTTAGCCAAGATTTGCTCGTGGCCGGGAATGGGGATGCCTCTAATAATTTTGCACGTGGCTTCTACTCCTTGGGTTTGGAGTTCATCGAGCCCATGATGGATAAAATACGTCACATGTCAGAGGCGACGGACAGACTGGACTGCTTCACGCTGATGCGCTCGAACTGTGGCGGGACGGGTGGGGGATTTGGCTCGCTCCTTCTCCATAAATTAGATGAGGATTTTGAGAAAGTTTGTAAGCTAAGTGTGGAAATCAATCCTAGCGACAACATAGCAACCTCCCCCATGGAGATTTACAATTCGGTTCTATGTAACCACGCTTCCATTGACCACCTCCACTGTACTTACTTGGTGGAGAATGAAAGGATGTACAATATGTTTGGAAGGTTTTTGGGAGCAAAATGTGTGGATTATAAAAATCTGAATCAGCTCATTGCACAATTATTTTCTGGACTCTCCGCCAGCTTCCGCTTTGCCGGCGCCATGAATGCAACACCCTCCGAATTGCAGACGAATGTTGCTCCTTATCCACGAATTCACTTCCCTCTTATAACATTCGGTCCGCTCATCCCTCACGAAAATGTTAATCAGAACTTCACCTCAGTGGACGCTCTGACGAAACTCGCCTTTGAACCCAAGAATCAATTGTTAACTTGCAATCCAAGGGACGGGAAGTACGTCGCGGCTTGTCTACTGTATCGTGGGGATGTGGCAATGAATGATTGTAGCGTAGCGCTCGGGAAGTTCAAAGCTTCCAAATCTCAGAGTAGTCGGAATCAATTTGTGGACTGGTGCCCCACGGGGTACAAGGTGGCCGTCAATAATTCTCCACCCCTTACAGTTCCTGGCTCACTTATGTCTTGCAGTTGTAGGAATATCACCGGAATCATGAATAGCACCTGTATGGAGGATGTCTGGCGAAGGATTTTGGCAAAATTTGATTCAATGTATCATAAAAAAGCTTATTTCCATTGGTTCGAAGCAGAGGGAGTCACAGAGTCAGAGATTGCTGACGCGAGAGATAATTTGGATTTCCTTGTCATCGACTATAATGATATTAAAATGAAAACTATATAGGAGCTCCAGCAACTTACACACCATATACAAGAAAAATAAATTCAATAAAACATAAACTCGCCGTCGGTTTAAAACAGAAAAATTAGGAGTTGAACAGTTGCGAACTCATGAAATAAATATACTATATTTTCAAAATAAATAAAAACACTAAAAATAATAATGGTTAAATAAAATACTTGAGCAAATCTGTAATCATTATTACTATTCAAGTTATTTCTCATTCGGGTAGGGTCCCGTGTCCCGGGTCTTCAGTCCATTCTAAAGTTAGATTTCACTCATATGTAATATCATGGGTCATGGGACATGACGCTACGTTGTTGGCGTTGACATTTTTGACTAAAACCCGAAAATTTCAGTACTAAATACTTATATAACTCATATATTAAATAAACGTCTACATAATCAATAATAGAAATAATATCATAATAATAACACTGTTCGGAACACTTTTCGAAAAATTCCTCCAATTTGTTTCAAAGGGCAAAACGTGGGGTTGGTTTTCCTGCACAAATTTTGGGGTTTTTATCAAAGACGTTTGTTACTTCCTTCTAAAACTTCTAGTCCTCTTTTTTATTCCCTTCCGTTTCCGTTTCATTTGTGGCATCACTGCCAGTCGAAGTGGCACTCTCATTCTCATTCTCATTAGTTTTAGTCATGACATTCGCAAGACGACTTTGTAACCATGGTAGCCAACCTACTTTGGTGGTACCGGCACCGGTAGTATCCGTTTCATTAATGGAACTAGTAGATGGGGCAGTTTCCACCGGAATTTCGATGTCAATAATATTAATTCCTAGAATCACTGCCATTTTTTCCGTTGCAGTATTTAGAATGACTTCCAGCTTCTCTTGTATGACCCCAATGACCATGGAGGTGAGGGCAAGGCCAAATAAGAAATAAACTGATGACATCACTGCAACAATTGGGCTCTGAAAAGATTTATAGCAGAATAACACATTAATTTATGACTTATTGAAGTGAATTAGGTAATGACTAATCGTACGAAATAAAATTGAAGTAATTTATTGCAATATCCGAATACCTCTGGAACCAAATCTCCAAATCCGATTGTGGAAGTTGATATAAAAACAAAATAAAAGGAGCCCATTAATCCCCAATCTGACTCCAACAAGTAAAAAAATAACGTTCCTATCAACGAATAGGCTGAGAGCACAGCCATGGCGGTTCTTAACGGTAAGTTGAATTCTTCATTTATTTCATATGCTGGTGAAGAAGGATTAAAAAAAATACACATAAATAGTGATTAAATTAGTACACACGCGTTAACGGAAAATACTGTGAAAATGGTACGTAAAAGTAGGTAGTAATACAAAATAATAATGTTGACATACATTGACGATTTTCCTCCTGCCTTGTCAAAAAAAGTTTGACCGCTCTGGTGAGAACTTTACCCGCATCCACCATAATCACCGTGAAGATTGGTATACCGACTAATGCATAAATGATGGTAAATAACTTCCCCAGAAATGTTACGGGGGAAATGTGGCCATACCCTTAAAAAAATATACATTGTCAGCGAAATTAATTTACAATTTTTTACAATCTAATAAACTGGCAAATTTTGAAAACCGCCATATGTTTTAGTTTCCCATTCTCACCAATAGTTGTCATGACAGTCATGGAGTAAAAGACGGAATTCAGGTAGGACCAGGATTTAATGCCCGAGTATGAGTTAATGCCCGCTTCAAAGGCTGTATGAAGCTCATCTTCAAATTTTAAAAGTCGTCTCCTTGCCAATGATTTCCAATCTTCCTCTCCCATAAAACGGCTCCCTTGCCAAAGGGATTCTAGAAAATCTCGACGGACTTTTTTCACTCCACATTTATACTCAAGTTCCTTCTTCCCCTCTGCCCACTGAAAGTAATCAAATGGCAATACAAAATAAATATCCTGTGTTTCTTTCAAAATGACTCTATCAAAGCAACTGTATAAAACAGTACATCAAACGATCCATCCAGCTATTTTTAAATCACATAAATATGTCACTATGTTATCTTAGACGGTTCCTATAGAGAACAGTCGAACAGTGTGTGTACAACTATAAGAAAATATATTGCTTTCATCCCAAGTGCAAAGATTTGGGAGATAAAAGTTATTACTTACATCACAGTAGGGTGCAACATGTACCTACTTAGGTAGTACATTATCATATATAATATATAGGCTATTTTTAGTATGCCACTTTGGCCAGCTGTAAAAAACTGCAATTTTTTTTATGTAAATATAGCATTTCCTACCAAAAATTCTTTATACAATTTAAAAGTGCCAAAATTTAAATTGAAAACGAAAAAGTAATAAAAAGTTTCTATGTATACCATGTAATACAGAGAATTTCAGTACATTTTTGTTGAGCCATATAGTGCAGGCTCTCTGTCTCCGTGTTTATTGAATTTTAGATTAGTAAAATTATACATTTTTTTAGCCTTTATGTTTTTACGTATCAGTTATATTGATTGTGCTAAGGCCTTGAAACCCGCTTTGTAAAATATCAAATTGAAATAAATTGTTGGAAAATAATAAACACGCTTTGCATGAGTGCAGGCATGCACAAAATATAAGTGTAAAAAAATAAACCACGATACCATCCGGACGAGGAAATGTCAGGACCGGCAATTAAAAATCAAATTAGTGTCCAAAAAAATCGAAAAAAAAACCTTATATATATATATGGCGACTATTGCATTATTATTGAAGCAATGGTAATATTCGTACAACAATAAACAATAAAAGTCTTCATGAACCTACAGCAATCAAATTGACAACTATATGTAAATGACATGCATTTTAATTAAGTAGTACCACAATTATCTAATCAACATTCTTTAATTAAATCGCTAAAAAACTTAGCTACATGCATTCTATTTTAATAAAATAATCAATTTGATCCTTTGACTTACTCGAAATAGGAATCCTCCAATGGCACAAAAAATAAATAGAATAAATAATCTCACAAACAAATGTCTCAGTCCTTTGCGAAGTAGCAGCTTTTGCTGCTTTCGATCCTCGTCATCCGCTGTCATATTTTTTTATTACTCACAATAGTCTCAATTAATAATCACAAAATATCAAAATAACTAGCAGATTAGCAACCCTATGTGTTACCATATAGGCTTTTGTAAATATTTATTTACGGAGACACAGTCAACTCACAATTTAATTTAAAATCTATAACTTCATATAATTCTATTGTAACTTCGTGATTTGCATTATCATTTGCAAAAGTGTCACCTTCACCGTCACCACACCGGTGGGAAGAGCAGTACACACATGGAGCCGTGACTTGCCCCAAACAAAGCTGAACTACAACTGTAAATTCTAATTCTAATTTTTATTGACTCGCTAAATTCTTAATTCAAATGGAACATTCCTGCCTCAAAGTCAAATTCAGTAGCACCATTCCACTGTTGACTGTACTGTAACTCTATGTGGCGAGACACAATCTCTTGTTGTGTTCTAAGTGGGAAGTGGGACCGACGTCGACAGTGATTACGCTGTGTACTATATGCAATATAGATAGGTAGGTATTTTGCAAGTACAGAACTTTCACACAGATCCCACAAATGTGTGTGTGATGATGAGGAGCCCAAAGTTGAAATTGGAAAGAACTGCAAAGGAGCCCAAAACTCATCTCACTCTTAATATAGCCACATGGAACCTACTACTAAAACTAAATGGCATTTTGGAATGATGCGACTTTAAACGCCTTCGTATTATGTACATAGCTCCATGTCTTTGATTTAGTCCTCCTCACTTGACTTTGGAGATAGAAGCTTTGGCTCGACGCTTGGCCGTCCCTATCTCACGTAATACGTAACTTAAGTCAGTCAGATGAGAACAGCAGATCACACAGCCTCCTTTCCACAACTATAGTAAGTAACTATAGTAAAGTCAGTATATTATGTGATGTGTCTGTCTGTTTGGTTTGGTCTCTGTCCTTGGTCTGTTTTTTGACTCGGCGTTGGTTGGCACTCTCACTATACTGGCACTGCCACCACTACCACTGCCACTGCCAGTCTTCCTCATCTTGTATCTTGAGCTCTGAACCTTGCCTCTTGGCAAAGTCACAAAAACTGAGAGAGAAACAGCTGAAAGGCAGAAAGGGAGCGAGAAGACATTGGGATTGGAATTGTGGACTGACTGGCATTGTACATAGTTCACACACTTTAATTATTTCATTTATGCACCAACAGCATGATCACCAAACTACGATCCCATTTATTAAACATCTCAAAAGCCTACCCCTACATACATAATTAGTCGACCATTAACCATTACTGGTACTGGTAACTGGTACTGACGATGAGTACTGGAGTGGAGAGTATAGCTGTATGTGAATGAATGCATGGAATTTAATCTGTATTATGCATGTGTAAGCAGTTTACATAATTATATATGCAAATATCAACATGTATCTATGTGTGTATTGCAGGGACGGACGAAGGAATTTGGTTTTAGGGAGCAATTTGTTTCCATACAAAAACCACCATTTTTTGATTTTATTGTCGGTTTTCTTTGGTAAAGCAAAATTTTGTAATTTTAAATGTTTTTAGAAAAGTGCAAAATGTTCTTTTTACTTGATTCAGAAAAGTGCAAAATGTTCTATTAACATGTTTTTAGAAAAGTGGAAAATGTTTTATTTCCATGTTTTTGAAATGTGCAAAACAAATTTAATTGCATGTTTTTGAAAGGTCAAAATATTCTTTATATATATTTTGTAAAACTGCAAAATGTTCCATTTACATGTTTTGAGAAAATTCAGGCAGCGCGGGCTGCCTGCGCTGACCGCATTATCCGGCCCTGGTGTATAGTGTGTAGATATGTAGGAGATGTCGGATACGGATGGAATGAGCCGTAATATATAAATGCATTAATGTATTGTACAGCGTATGTAGGTGGTAGGTATATATGAAACTCGAAATGCCTCAATGATTACTGCGATACGAGAAGAGGAAAATCGTTATTTTCCCTATTTATTCATGTGGTCCCTCCAGATTATAGATAAATTAAGCAATATTTTGATGTCAACATTGAACTTAATTGGCGTGCCTAACTGTCGCCGTTTTTGTTTTGTAGAGTTATGGTGCAAAATATTTAATGTGGGATATTGTGTAGTTTTTTTTGGTGATATTTCTAAACTATCATTGTAGAGAAAATTCGAAGGAAACGGATTTGCTTCTAGCGAAGGATACGGCTTTGATCCTTTAGCGGTGATATTTAGCTTGTTATGCATGGTAACAAACAAGTGCTTTAGGCAGGAATACTCTACTGAATTGTAAACATTAAATTGTGTATAGTATATATACGGAAAGGCATTATAATATTGTCGTACTTTGAAGCTCGGTGAAAATACTAAAATGTTTGCGACAATAAAAACTGTGTATGAATATCCACACTATGTACAAAGTACCTACCTACGTATTATAATTATTTCAAAGCGCTTTCTCCATCCGTCTATCCTTTTTATATCTGCAATAAGTTATTTACTTCCGGTGCTTCCAAAAAATAAATGGGAGCACGTAGCACGTCTGACGTCTAAACACAATTTTTCTTAGAAATTAAATCACTCTTTTGCAATATCATAATATGTTATGTAACTTTTTTATTTTAGTTTGTTATTTCTTAAATATTTAAATATTAGAAACATAAGCCAGCCGTTTTATTCGTGAGGTTTAAAACTGTACATGGGTTTATCAATTTGCCACTATATACAGTTTGCGCTACATACATAAGCGCTCACATAACATAAAATTGCAAGAAGCTTTTGTCATAATGGGAAATTTTTAAAAAAAGCTGAGCTTTGGTTTGAGCACACATTATTTTTAAAGATGCGTTAGTTTGTTTTTTTTAAAGGTGTAAATAATAGCAATAAATAAAAGATAGCTTATTTTTCTATTTGCCATACAATATGTCATGTTGCGTTTTTCGAGGCGCTCGGTTGAGGTGCAAGTTTGGTACGTATTCAATAAGCATATTTTAATTGCCCACATTTTTCTTTTTTCCACTTTTCCTTAATACGCGGTAAAAATTTAATGTAGCGCATCTAACAGTGCAATTAACTATCATGTAAGCAATTATTTTTTAAGGAAATAGGCATACAGCAACATGGGAATTTAGGTAGAACATTTTGCATCTATAGTGATGATCAATCTTTTATTTTTTAGCGTACCCGACGGAGAACAGGGAGAATGAGAATAGTACAATTTTATGCAGAGTGAACCTTATAGGCGTAGCGATAGTATATCGTATGTGAAGAACCAAAATGACCCATATCCAGTTTAAACTAGAATCAAAATAAACTTCGTACTTCATAAAAACAAAATGAAAAACATGCGTTAAATGTTAATTAAGAGTTTTTGAAAAGCGTAAAATGTTCTATTTTCATGTTTTTGAAAAGTGTAAAATGTTCTATTT
>JAQFZE010005459.1:0-10276 GCA_034695245.1 Dicyrtomina saundersi
CTGGGATGTGGACCCTCCCCAGAGATAGGCCAAGACGTCGCGAGTGGGCTACGGGTAAGAGGTGAAGATGGACTCCGACTGGAGAGTGGACTTCGGGTAGGAACCTCATCAATGTTGTCATCTGACGAATTCATAGACTCTGCATAATCACAATCACCGTTAAAAAATCCTTCATTACTACAATATTAATACTCGAATATATTACACGAGACAATGGTATAACTGTGTAGGAGAATTACCCATTGAATGTGTAAAGGCACGCTCAGGCTTATCCGGCGGTGACTCACTAATGGACGGGAGCTAATGTAGCACACACAAAATATTTTATATAAAAAAATTAGTTACTAATAAATAAAGAATGAATTAAATAATCAATGTATTTAGAGCAGTATAAATATTCCAAAAAAAAAAGGTTAGGTTTACAATAGGTTTAGATAGAACTATTAATTTAAGAAATTGATATATATTTGTATCTGAAATTTATTAATGTCCACATATATTAATTACCTGGTCAATTTCACGACCAAACACAAAAATAGAGTCGGTGGGGACTGGAGTGGGTCTTCTATGAGAATGATATGACATTGTTTGTTAAAATGTAGTTTCAATTTCCTCCAAACCAAAGTGTTTAGTGCACAATGACGTATTTAATGTATTTAACCTTTTGTTGGTTTTGGATTTGAGGCTATAGTATTAAAAACTCTTAATTATCTTGACGAAATAAAACTTTGGACATTCAGATGACACACAATAAAGTAGCAAAGTCCATGCCGTACACACACACACACACACACTCAGACACGGTAAGGTTGCTCTCCCACTGCTCCGTATGCTCCTTTCAGTTTCAGCATAATAGACTCTCTAAAGCCTTACAATAAAAAAATAATACTAAAACTAAACTGTATGCTGTCTCGTTTTAATTCAATGTGATTACGATTCCGATTTCAATGGGTAAAGTGTAAGTACAGTTATCCCGAAAGAATCAAAGTTGGCTATATTTTTAATGATTGTACTTTGGTGCTCGTTCGATCGTTCGTTTGTGTGGTGGCTCTCTAAAGCTGTTGACCGTTCTAGTCTTTTATCATTACATGTTTCTCCTATCTATAAAATGTTCGAGATATTATTATGTAAAGAAGAATAGATTACACGTACTGTTTTACTGGTGGGTACATTCCTGTATCCTCTAGAGCTACCAAAAAAAAGTCACGTCAAAAAGGACACACGCGGTTGAGCCAAAGTCCAAAACTCGAACAAAACCTCCAAAATTCCAAACTGCAATCACAATGTACCTTACTTACAATGCCTGCCTAGCTAAAAGGTACTACCAACAGAACAGAAGTAATAATTATTGTATAAATCTCTCTAGTTAGTAGGTATTTAACTCGCTGGTTCTAGTTCCAGTTAAAGTCCAATGATCAAAATAAAAATGTCGAGTCCAAAATCCTTTCCTCTTCCCTTTCCCTCCCTGTTATCGTGACAAAAGTGCACTGTGTGAGATAAAAGTAGGTAATGCTTTTATCACACCTCAACAATCCTAAACACGCGTTCAAATTTTATTATCACTATTTGGAGGCCTTATTAGGTAGCCAGTGGTCACTATTATATAGTCGGCTGTATTGTTTACTCATCAAAATGATAAAGAAATAATATCATTCAAAAATGTTTACTCTTTTACCTTTGTCTTCTGGCCCCTTTTATAAACCAACACTCCCACTACCGCACATTACTGGGTATCGAAGAGTCAATTATACGTATAGGTGTATGGAATGAGTGAAGAATCAAAATGGGCCATATACAGTTTACGCTCAAATTAATATGGGCTATGTCAAGAAATTACTAAATGAGATATATGCATAATAAAATGATAATTACGTGTTTTTGTAAAGTTCAAAAATTTTACTTGCATGTTTTCAAAAAGTGAAAAATATTTTATTTGCATGTTTTCAAAAAGTGAAAAATATTTTATTTGCATGTTTTCAAAAAGTGAAAAATATTTTATTTGCATGTTTTCAAAAAGTGCAAAATATTTTATTTGCATGTTTTCAAAAAGTGCAAAATATTTTATTTGCATGTTTTCAAAAAGTTAAAAATATTTTATTTGCATGTTTTCTAAAAGTGCAAAATGTTTTATTTGCATGTTTTCGAAAAGTGTAAAATGTTATATTAAAATGTGTTTGAAATGTGCTAAATATTCAGTTTACATGTTGTACAGATTTGCAAAATGTTCTATTTACAAGCTTTTTGGAATATGACATTTTAGTTTTTTTGTAGACAGTGCATTTTGTTTTTACCTAACAATAAAGATGGGTCATTTTGATTCTTCACTGACGATATCTATTAAATTATATTATAGTTTCAGCAAGTACAAAGTAACGTTCATCCTTCAATTATTGCCATTCAATTACATTACGTCAGTGCGTACCAGTTTTTTTAAGTTACTTACATGATGCTTATTATAGTGATTCGTCCATTTACTGTGTCAGTTGTGAGAACCAGCCAAGAACCCAGAAAGAATTCGGTTTCATGCGTAATGACACTTACTAATAAGCAATATTGGCTTCAAATATGATTATAAACGATATTTTCCCCATATTATGTTCTGTAATATAAAAATGTCTCCAGGGGGTGCTGAAAAAGCAGCTATTAAGTGTAAGGGAAGACGTAAGAGCAACGGGGCTAGCGACACTTGCTTGGGTGATATTTAATTATGTACAATGTGGAACAACATGTAAAGGATAAAATTGGTGTATAGTTTTTGCTGGAAATCCTTGTATTTAGTTTAAGTAGTTTTAAAGCATGCTCGGCATTCTGGCATACGCTGTCTTATGTATGTGTCCAAGCGTCTAATAAATAGTCACAAAGTTAATTTTGGCCATTTTTCTTCCGAGCCATTGATCGATTGGTCTCGTCCTACCTGGAAAACAAAATTATTCGGCTTGTTAAATTATGGCATGCCCACTTTTACTTTTGACTGTAAATTATTCAATACTGGCGTTTCAACATTACATTTGCATTGTATGCTCGACCCAAGAAAATACACACATATCTTTTAAATTGTCTACAACAATAAAAATGGAGTCAGACTGCGTTTCTATAGGCAAGAACAACGTCGTAAAAAATAATTAAATAATCTAGTTAGTTTTATACTTAATTTATCGTTTAATAGCAATTTTCATATGGTTACTCATCTAATTTTGAATAATGGGCATTCCTTGTTAGCAATTTCGAAAAAACATCCATCGCTTAGGTATTAAAAAAATCAAAAGTAAAAATATCAGAAAATCAGAACTGGCCCACTGAAGTAACAAGACGGAGTAAATGCACCCACGGCCATGGAATATGATGGCAATGGCGACGATACGGGTCACTGTGTGACAAATTTGAATATTACTGCAGTTTAAAAGAGTATCGAGTAATCGATTATATCTGATTCTGATCCGTGATCTGAAGAAGTGTGCCTTTCAGTTTCAGTATTTCGGTTTTGGATTCAATTAAAATTTTGTGCTACGACGTAAACATTGCTGAGGAAATTTAGCTTTTTTGGCTTAAATGCAGTGCTGATATTTTTTTACCTTTGGTTTACAGTGCTACTAGCATGGATGATGTTCAAAGATTAGGACTGAGTAGAAATCCGCTTCAAGATATAAATAGTGAAAGGCATCGGGTAAGTAAACATGCTTTCACACACAGGGGGCTGTATTCCTCATTTAGTTCCCTCAGTTGCCGCAACCCAATGGGATATATATATATAATATATAATATATAGGTATACTGTTTTACACGCCCACCTTTATTAAGCAGTAGTAGTCTATTATTGTTTCACAGTCGAATTTCTTGTAATATTTTGTGTAGGGTTCATGTAGTCTACTACTTACATATTGTCAGTGAAGAAAAAAAATGACCCATTTCCAATTTATGCTAGAATTAAAATGAGCTATGTCAAAAAAAAGACAGCAAATAAGATACATGCTTACAATGCTAATCACGAGTTTCCAAAATGAGCAAATTGTTCTATATACAAGTTTTTAAAAAGGTAACAATGTGCTATTTACTTATTTTTCAAAAGGTCAAAATGTTCTAAAAGTAAGTGTTTTTAAAAGTGCAAAATATTCTATTTACATGCTTTTTGAAAAGTTCAAAATGTTCTATTTACGTGTTCTTCAAAAGTACTAAATATTCTATTTATACGCTTTTTGAAAATTGCTCAGTATTCTATTTACTTGTTTTTGAAAAATGCACAAGGTTCTATTTACATGCTTTCATGAAGATGTTATTTGAATTTTTTCTGTAGATAGTGCATTTTGTTTGAAACTAAAAATGGAATGGATATGGGTCATTTCTTTGGTTCTTCACAGACGATATGACTATCTTTACATTATGTATATAATTGTATGCAACAAAAATAGGATAGTAATCTGCTTTCGTTAACGAAACGAATTTCAAAATTAATCAGCAATTCCTTTTTCTAATTTTATGCGGGAGACAATTGTTTGTTTTTCTCTGCTTATAATTATTTTCCTTTTTTACTGGACACAATGTGAGCTTCAAGCAGTATAAACCACCATCAGTTAATGAATAGTTCGAGGCATTAATATTGCAATTGGGGCTTTCCTCAACGCGGGAAATAAAACAACAAAGAAAAGCCTAAAACACGACGCCTTGGCCTTGGCTTTGACGATGATCCTTCTCTACATTTGTCACATAGGTTATCCCGGAGTATATGTATATTGTGCAATTGGATTTGAATACCAAGAAAGATAAAGGTTGGATCTTTATTTATTTCTTGTGGTCACTTACCGTGGATTTTTTTTCTGAAATTTCGAATTCAGTCAGCTTCTATCACTCGAATTATTGTGGTAACCATGTGAATATATTGCTTTATGAAAATATCCCTTGACCGACGACGCGACGTGGGCCTGTAGTACGATATAGTGGATTTGCTTTATTTTGAATTGGAAATTGAATTGCAACGTGTATCTTACATAATAGTGCGCCCCACGTACTACTCAAATTTGGATCTCTCAGATCCAAGGATAGTATTACAGACCCGCGCACTGCTATTTAATAGTGTGTTTAATAGACCCGCGTGCTATACATATAGAGACCTCTGAGACCCGCGTAGTATTATAGAATATACGTCACTTATATATATAGGAAGATAATCGTAAGTGTAGCCAAAATCTTATTTGTATCCACTTTCTGAAATTGATGTTAGTTGTACACTGCGGTTATGAAACTCCTAATTACAGAATCAGTATATTCAACTTTGAACTTTAAAAACAAAGGCATTTTGAGTATTAAGCAATTTCTAGTATCAACGCAGTAAACAAAGAGATCTAAGCGGGACACGTTTTAAATATACGAATTAGTTCACATAGTTAACACAATAATTTGAGTGGTAAAAGATGACGAACCTCAATTTTCCAAAAATACTGTGTTCCATCGTTACATGGCAGGTTAAGCAAAACTTTCTAGAACTTGAGATCTGGTTCTTATGCAGTCTCTAAAATCAATGGTCATCGTTATCGTTGTGAAGTCCACCATAATTCACATAATTTTTCTTTGCTATTTATTTTCTGCTTTATCAAAGTGAACGCTTCACGGATTCAATAAGCTTTTGGTATTACCTTGTTGATGGATAAATTCTCTCATTTATTTCAATTATTTGCCCTACGCATTCCAGCGTGTTTTTCTCCAGCGCTTCCAGCAGTACAAAATTGCAAAAAGTTTGAGCACAGACTTTATTTTAAAATTTTGAGTTCACTTCCACGTGCGTGTGCATGTACACGTACAGTGAGAGATAAACTGTAATTATTATGAGTACGAGTTATGACTGACTGAAGTAGAATGGAGGCAGAGGTAATAATAATATTACCTCTGCCTCCATTCAGAATAGTCAAGCTTTTACAAGCGCCACACATGCGAGGTCACTCCTTCTGGCATGCAACAAAATATATAATATTGAAATCACGTAAAATATATAATTTTTCATTAAATTGTTCACTTGTTCAAAGTTAACTTAGTTCTTATATATCTGTATTTTAACTCTTCCTGGTCCTGTGTCCTGGTCTCCTGGTTATTAGAAATCATGTACGCTCCCAACCCCAACTAACTAAACCAACGCAACGGCAACACGATAATAAAGGAATAAATAGGAAATTTAGGAATACATGCAAAAAGTATAGAGGTTTGCCAACATGGCTTTTTATTTTACATTCTTCCCATTTATTATTAATAGTTATAAAGTAAAAGTAGGTATTTACTACGTTTACCATCCCGTCATATTTGCATCCCACGTATATCCTCGTCCTCGTGTGATAGGTAGGTACATTATATAAAATATAATGATGCTTTATATAAAACAACTCACAACAACGGATGCGATTTAAATTCGAAAATGAATTTTATTGTCCCCTATAGTTCCAGGGTGCTGATTGAGATGGGGATTTAAAACACTCACTTAACTTTAATCACTACTGCGTCCTTGTATTTAAACTGCGATGATTTTTTTTTACTTTTGAATTTCAGCTCGTTTGATTGATTTTAAATCATACTTATCGTTAGTTTAGCATTAGGCAAAGGTACGCGAAGTAGGTTCGGATTTCTGATACTGACAATCGATTTAATCAGAAGTATAAGAGAGTGAATTAAGTTTATAAATATTTGTCTTATTGTTAGTAAAAAAAGGTAATGATAAAAAAAAACTTCATGTAGGTCACTGGCTCAGACGAATTTACAGGTTGTAAATAAGAATAAAAATAGCATTCTTCTATTTTCAACTTTATTTTTATTTCTATTATATTTACTGAGCTACAAATTCTATAATAAATAATAACAATAAGACAATAAAAGTACAGCTAGCAGCGCATTTAAATATTGCGCACTAAGAATATTCAGTAATGTTGCACACAAATATAGTATGGTTTTCCTGAAGTGAAATGTTATTGTAATTCTTAAATCTATTGTTAAGAATGGGAATACTTCATACGTGTAATAATACGCATATAAATGTAGGTGCTTATTTAATAACATGCACATAAATCATTAATTATTCAATATTTGCATTTCAATCATCAATGCAATGTTAGCCATCGGTTTTGTTCATTTTGATTTTAAGATAGGGGATACCGGATACCGGATATGCATATACGCGGTTATTTGCATGTTGATGAATAAAGATGACCATTTAAATGTTTTACAGCTAAATGAAGTTGGTGAGTATGAAGTGAAGAGAAATTTGATAGTGAATTACTTACCGCAAAACTTGACTGAGCGCGGATTATTTAATATTTTTGTACCGTTTGGACCGATTGAAAGTGTGAAGGTCATGAGGGATTCGAAGGTTTGTTTGTTTATTACACACTAGCCAAAATTTAATTTGTATTTTAAGCTTCATTGTAAGGCAAATTGGCTTTTAAATGCGGTAAAGGAAGATTTAAAAATAGTATTACTGTCTAAAAATCCCTTTTCAGTCCGGTTACTCTTATGGATTTGGATTTGTTAATTTTGACTCTGAGGTTTCAGCGTCCAAAGCTCGGGAATTTCTTAATGGATTTCAAGTAGGGAATAAACGACTCAAGGTTTCCGTGGCTCGGCCTCCTTCCGAAGAAATTAAAGGTGTATAGATACTATTTCCATTGTCCATTCAAATCATAATGATACGAAACTTGATTGTATCTGCTTACTTAGCCTATTTTCAAAAATCGGATGTTAATAGACTAAACAAAAACTATATACATTAATCTAATTAACCAGTAAGTCAGTTATATGCACACATTTATTAACGAAAGCTTCTTATACATCCTAGTTAATTCTCTATCATATCACTCACAAATAGAAAGGACAGTACATCCACTTCGCAATCGTATAATCGTATGATACACTCATGTTCGAAAGGGCCAATATAGATGACACTGCAAATCTGTAATATCTTGGTTGGTTGATCACGGGATAGTGACCGCCATAATTAGATTACAAAATTTATATTCTAAAGTTAAAAAAATACATTACGTCAATTGGGTCTCTGAGTCTCTGTTAATAAGATGTTTTAGAATACAGGAATTGACAGGAATTTTTAAGTTCGAGTTCCGAGTTTGTTCGCTCATCGTCCTGACACTTTTGCATAACAGACAACTTATTACGAAGGCACGCAAATCTTACATATAACACAAGTAGCTACTAATAAAAATTAATTACTTGAAATTTTAGGTACAAACTTGTTTATAACAAATCTTCCCAAAAATACAACTACCAACGATATCTACGAATGGTTCGGACGGTATGGCAAAATCGTCCAACACAATATTCTAGTAGACAAGGTGACGAACGAGCCTCGTGGGGTTGGATTTGTTCGGTAAATATGCATAGGATCAACGTTGTTGCGGTGAATAGCTTATACGTCTTCTGGTATTTCCATGAATATACAGTAATATACAATTATTTTTACTGTAATTCCATTAGATTTGAAAAGCGGGATGAAGCTAACGAAGCTCTGAAGGGACTGCATGGTTTCAATCCTAGCGGCGCCACGAATCCAATTCGAGTGAAAATTGCGGAAGAGCATGGGAAACAAAAAGCAGCTTACTTGGCAGGTTTTAAAGCCGGGATTCATCAACAACAGAGTTCTTTCCGCTAACAGATATCCATTTTTTAAGTCGTCGCGACTTATCTATAAAAAAAATGAGACCTTTATTTGAACAATTATATTAATATTGTAGACTTCTATTCGTGAATTCGTGCATAATTTCGTCGTCGTTCAAACCATGAACCATCATCATGGAAGTATATCCTATTCAATATGTCTTTACACTATTTATAACCGAGAGTACGTAGACTTAATTAAGATCGTGAAAACTCTTTGTAGCATGTCAGAAGTCTTTGAAATTCCATAAGAGCATTTGAAAGGTTACTGCAATGTGAAAATTATTCCCTTTGCACAAATTATAATAAATGATTCGTTGTTTTTTGAAATATGCTCTTGAACTTTCTTACCCTTCGCATGCCTAAGATTAAGTACTACCTAACTTTTGGTCCTCGCAACGTATTACATTGAATTTAGTGGGGGAACCAATATAACACATTGCTATACTTTGTCGATACGCGGGTGTTAGAGCAGAAATATTTCACAGAAATGTCTTTTCAACAGAAAGTATTCAGGAATGATTTTTCAGTAAAGTTCTAAAATTGTAAGTAAAACAATCAACGAAATTCAAGATGCATGAAGCTTAATTCTGGAGTAATGGACCACTATACATACGAAGGCTGGATAATGAATTCGAAGATAATATGTGATTTGAGGGAAATAATAATACAGGTTTTGAATTCTTTTTATATTACGATAGAAAAGTTATAAGAAAACATTTTATTTTGCTTTGAAGAGTTTGAGTACGAAAACAAACCTCACACACAGACATAAATTTTACATTGAGAATTCCATATACAAAAAAAATATCATAAACGGTCATTTTCATTTGATTGCATTCAAACTTGGTAAATTCTGCACGCATTGGGTAATTATAACATTAACAATTATTACAATTCAATTTTTGATTACTATTAAGATACTTTTGATATATTTAATGTTGTATTTTGTAAACTAATAAGCTACTTTAATTTTTGTATACCTAATGAACAGTCATAATTTAAGTCAGGATCTATAGTTATGAGATTCAACTAATTAGTAATTCACTTTTGGAGTGTGACTTATGTGAGAGGTAGGTAGCGAAAATGTATAGCACTATCGCTCTGTGAAGTAGTAAATAATAGTAGTTTTTGATCGCTTTGAAAAGACTAGGAAAGTATAGGGCGACTATATAGGACGACGATTCGATGAGTTCCACACTTAGTTGTATCCACCGTTTCCGGCTCCAGAGTATCCTCCGGCACCAGCACCACCGGCACCGCCGGCTCCTGAGTAACCTCCGGCACCACCGGCACCGTTAGCTCCGGCTCCTGAGTATCCTCCGGCACCACCAGCACCGTTAGCTCCGGCTCCTGAGTATCCTCCGGCACCACCAGCACCATTAGCTCCGGCTCCTGAGTAACCTCCGGCACCACCAGCACCTCCGGCTCCAGTGTATCCTCCGGCACCACCGGCACCGCCAGCTCCAGTGTATCCTCCGGCACCACCGGCACCTCCGGCTCCAGCTCCAGTGTATCCTCCGGCACCACCGGCTCCTCCGGCACCAGCACCAGTGTATCCTCCGGCACCACCAGCACCGTTAGCTCCGTTGTAACCTCCGGCACCACCGGCTCCGTTAGCTCCGTTGTAACCTCC
>JAQFZE010005460.1:0-10276 GCA_034695245.1 Dicyrtomina saundersi
CCCAGACCCGTGTATTATAACAGGTCCGTGTATTATTACAGGCCCGTGTACTGCCATATAATAGTGTGTTAAATAGACCCGTGTCCTATTCAAACTCATAGCTCTCAGACCCGTGTACTAATACAGGTCCGTGTACTATTACAGGAAATACGGTACTATAATTCAGCATAATGATACGCTCAAAGAATGTACTTCACTGAACGAAAAATTAATTGAATGGAATTGAAATAAGTATAGTTATATATACATATTTATTTTTAAAAAATAAATAAAAATAGGGAAATGAAAATTGTCGTCCGAGTTTGAAGTGCAGTAAGTTTAAACTTACCCCACCTCCAGCCAAAGTTGGAGAAGATGAAGATCCGTGTCCGGATGAATACTTTGAAATTACAGATGGTTCTGGAGGGTATAAGAAATTTTGTGGTGATAAAGGTCCAGATAAAACCGTTCCACCAAGAAATCTCAGGGAGCTCTACATCAAATTTCAAGGTTATAAAACTGCCAAAAATTTAAAAGGCAAAGGTTTTAAATGTACAGTTACTTGTGCGGACGGAGATCGTGAGGCTCCATTACCGGAAAATATGGAGCCGAATGTAGACAAATTATGCTGTAAGTGCAATTTTCAAATTAATATGTGAAATGCAGACACAAATATTCAATTTCCATTTTCCATGTTTTCTTTTGATTTTGTTCATTCAATTTGTGAGGTTACCTTGTGTTCGGTTTAAGGATTAAATGTCTCATTACTTTGGTCGGTGTTTGTTTTTATTTCATGACACTGACTGAAATAGCGTGCGGACGGAAGCCGAATAAAAATCGGATCGTGGGTGGAGAGGATGCGGCAAAAGGGGACTTTCCGTGGATTGTTGCTTTAGTCACTGCTGGGACAAGGCGTCCATTCTGTGGTGGAACCATCATTAACAGTCAGTTTATTGCCACAGCAGCCCACTGTTTCAAAGGACCGTACGTCCGAAAGGATCGACTGGAACTCTTGGCTAGCGCAAGGCTTCTGGATATAACATCTATTAAAAATATAGTAGCTAAACCAAGCCCAGAGGAATTAGCAAAACAAGATTTAGCTGACGAGTCCATCCGATTTTCAATTGAAAAGTATTTTATCCATCCGCTCTACGTGAGGCAGTGAGTCAGCATCTTCCTCAAAATATTTTCACAATACGTCGGTGAAGAAGCATTTCTGCCTTAGTCCAGTGGACTTGCGTTGGACAAAAACGCTTCTTCACCGACGATTACTATATTTCTAAAGTTAAACCCCTATTATGTGAATTATTTAATTTAAATAGAATAAGTAGGTGTGAGTGAATTTAGCCAGTACCTAAACCTACCTGATATTTGAATTGTACATTCTGTGGTACTTCGTTACATTTTAGAACGAACGATTTTGATATTGCCCTTATCAAACTGAGCAAGCCAATAGATTTTGCAAAAACTCCACAGCTAGCTCCGGCGTGTATTTCAAAATTAGGTGTGTTCAACGTAAGTTGGGAGAATGAGAAAGCCACAGTAGCTGGCTGGGGATTAAATAATGCTTCATCGGACGTTACAATGGCTATTTTACAAAAACTGGACGTGACCGTTTTCCCACTGCCTGAATGCCGAGCCTTTTTTGATGAAAGAATTAATCGACGAATGCTGTGTGCCGGGTTCAGGGAAGGTGGCAAAGATTCGTGCAAGGTAAGAGGCCACCCTATTCTTACACAATCTTAGCTCGTTTCAAACATAATAATATTATACAAATAATACATTATTAAACCATTTGTTGTGCTTCCCTTAAAAGGGTGACAGCGGTGGACCATTGATTTCTGAGAAACCCAAACAGATCTGGCAGCTAATAGGCACTGTATCATGGGGAGAAGGATGTGCGGGTAAAGCTTTGCCAGGAGTTTACGTGAGAATATCGGGTAAGAAATCTCTATTATACTTCCTTGAAGTTAGCTTGATCAGAAAGTGTATTTAAACAAAATATTCGGAAATAATTGTAATGTTGTGCTTGCAGAGGTAAATCAATGGATTCGTTACATTGTGAATAAAGAAAATGGTACTTGGTGTCGGGACTTCTAAAATAACGGAGAAAGGAAATGAAGAAAACAATAATTTTATAGAGATAGTAGTCACTGCCTTACAACAGTACATTTTAATAATCAACGTGTTTGCAATTCATTAATATCATAACCAGCGATATAATCATGATTTAAATAGGCAATATATAATATGTATATATGCATGATTACTCCTAATCCTTAAGTTATAACGAAATACACATTTAAGTCTAACAGTACAATATAGTTATTTAAATTTAGTAGATGTTACATCTAATATTTTTAATGGAAACTTACATTCCACTTTTCCAGCATCGAATTCATAAGATTATAGTATGTATATCACTGTACAGATATAGCAAATCAAAATGAAGCCATCAATAATTATTGATTCATAGATTATTTTAAAATCGAAAATAACAGAAAAATCCTAATAATGTTAAGTTTTACTTCACAATTTTCTTAAAAGTGAAAATCAAAATTTCATTCCAGTTTTTCTTTTCAAAATATTTTTACGGGATTGATATTCTGATGACATGCTCGACGTTCACGTTACGTCAATGTGGGGGGAACGCCGCTGCCAAAGTTAAACGATGATGGCACTGCTTGTTGACGAAATTCAAATCCTAAAATTGTAATCAAATGAGTTCAAATATATGCACACAACTCCGCATAATATGTATTAAGTGTTACATCATTTCAATAGTACCACCGAAAAACATGCACACTGACATACCTCCTCGCTTTTGTATTTCCTTGCTTAGAGCAGCTTCCTTTCTCTGATCTGCCAAAGTGAAAATCTCTTGAACAGATTTCCTCTGTTCTTCATTGAGGACATTAGTCAATTGGGCGTACCAAGCTGGATCACAATGTTGCAAACCTTCAAGTAAAAGAAAGGCACCATAAACAATTATTGACTTGTGCAAGTTTACATGCATCCACATATTTGTAGACTTGGTAATCTTTAGATGCTCATAACTTTAAGAAAACTTACTGAGCAAGACTTCTTTGAAAATTACATATTCGTCAATAGGACAATCATCATCATCCAAAGGTGTGGCATAACATTCTAGTGCGGTTTCTTCCCCAGCAGAAAAATCGTCATCATCATCGTCATCATCTTCGTCCTTTACAAAAAATAGAACGGCAATATATCAGTCATGCTCAATTTTATTTAGAGAGCAAAAAACTTTAACCATTGTTACACAATTGCAATAGCTACACTGGCATAAGCAGGGTAGATATTAAAGCTAATAATGCTACTAATAAGTTGGGTATGCCGCAAATGATCACTTATTTTACTCACGTCAATAATTTCGGTTTTTATATCGAATGGGGAACGGGCCGACTTGATTTTGCTATCTAATGCTTCTAAGTAGTCTTGCCCAGCATCGTCAATTTCGTCTTCGTCTGAGCTCAGTACTTCTAAATCATGTATTATTAACATCTCATCAATCCTTAAAAATATCGCTGCATAAACTTTATACTTGTTAGTTACGGAGAATGGAGAATTTAAATTAAAGGAATAATGTATCTTTTTGGAATTTGAATGTACCCGTACCTTCTATTTCACAATATTCTTCGTCGTCATCTTCTCCATCGGAATCCGAGTCAGCATTTTCTAAGGCTTTAGCTAAATAATTAAAACATGCACATATGTTTTACAAGACACAACGTTTTACTTGACTGCTACAAAGCAAGGCAAAAATCATTTGCATTATTATTTAAAGAGATAATTATATTAAACTCACATGCATATGCTCGCTTAAGTCCATCAAACAACAAAATGAGAGATGGAAGAATTTCCTTGGAACATTCTTGTAGTGCTATTGGTCGATTCGGGCTCTATGGGTAATAAACAAATTTGAATTCATAATTTAACGTCTGAAATAATGCATAACACGCTGTTTTGTTTTTCTATGTTGTTAATTATACAAGTACTAAACTGTGACTTACTTGCAACAATGCACACAATCCCAGTACGCAAATTTTACGGTCATGGAGACCCAAGAAACAGTCGGTGTCGGCAATCCATTGTTTAATGAATGTGTCCAGACTTGAGACAACGGATGTGGTTAAACCCATATCATGATAAAACGACGCAACCACAACCTAGAAAATTTGATTCAGCGTTTAAAATAGGAAACTAAAATTCAGCTGTTATCACAAATATTTCGAAAAAATCACACAGTGGCCTCACCTGAAGACACATGGTTCTAAGTTCGGATGTCTTAATTTGACGTGATAGCCTCTCTAATGCTAGCTGAAGGAGACTTGGGATAACGGTTTGAATATGATGACGACATTGCAATATCAAAACTTCGATTAATTTTGCTGCATGACATTCAGCATCTTCACCCACAGTATCAGACTCGTCCATTAAGACCTGAAGCAATCATAACGATAACATTTTACTTCAACACATATTATACATGTAATTATTTCTTTGACCAACATTTGTTAACCAACACCATAGTCATGAGAATACAAAATTATTAGCACAACAACCAAAAATTATATCTTTCTTTACTACCTTTTTAATTACTGAACATAGTGCTAACACTCGATTTTGATTTGACAGGAAGGCTTCTGTGTCCACTGTGATGTAATTATGAAGAGCTGGCATCATTTCTACGAAATATTCGACTCCATCTCTCTCAACAACTCTGTATTAAAAAAATAAAATTAATTAATCAACGAATACAAAGGAATAGCCAATTTCAGATTTTTCAAGCCAAATGGTGTGCATTTGAAAAAGTGCGTACCGATAAAGTCCTTCAAAAATTTGCCACATTGCAGGTGAGATCTGCTTCTCAGTCAGGGATGCGATCAATGAGAAAGCTTCTTCATAAAATTCCATTATAGATTTTTCTAAAACTAGAGTAACCACCTGAAGTAAGACGGGTTCCAAGGCAAGACATACTTCTGGTTGTTCTTCCATAACAACTAGCACAGTCTCCATTGTATTCAATAAACCCATTGCCACGATAGTCTTCTCTCCTGCAAAAATTAATTTAATTTTCAGTTCATAATTTTACGCACTACAAATTCAGGAATTAAACGAATGCTTGTACAAAAAATAAAACAAATTAAAAAAAAGTACCATCAACGTCTCCTGTGGATTCCATTACTTGTTGGAAAGTGTTCGCAAGATGTACACAAATATCGTGAGCAATAGGAGCTACTTCATTGACAAAAGCACAAACAATCCTTTGAAGTACATTTGTGAGGTCATCATTCTCGGTAGCACGTAGAATTTGAAGAAGTTCAACGCTTAGTGCACATATCTATTAAGCACAACAATGACATTAAAAACCTTTTCGTTCCTTACTAAAGTTATTTAATATAACTAATTAAATACTGTTTCTGGCGTACCTGTGGTTGTATATATTCGTGAGTTCTATGCTGATTTTGAATAAAAGATTCTATGGCAAAAGCGGCTTCAACTTTAACGGGTAATTGTTCTTCCTTATTCAAAATTGCTGCGACAAGTACTCGAAGTGTTTCTTGAAGAATATCTTCGCGGTTAAACTTTAATGTACTTAATTTAGACAATAACCACGCAGCTCTTGCTCTGTTTGAAAAATATTTTTAATCATGGAGCTTTAAATTCACTACAGTTATTGATATCAGTAACACAACTTTAATGCATATAGGTATTACAAATTTAATCCCTTGGGCTACTGACTTGTATCCAGAAAGAATTAAGCTTTAAGACAAAAAAAGTTGGCTTAATGTGCAACATACCTTAAATAAGGGAAGGGACACGCAAAGGACGGAAAAACAAAGTCGGTAAGAACATTTTCGAATTGGTCTTTATATTGTTCTTTCTTCAACAAAATATCAGCAATAGATCCAACCATATGTAGAGCCCCATCTTTTTGTTGTGGACTGGAATTCGGAGAATTTAAAACTTCCGTAATTAGTTGAAGGCATTTGGTAAGAACACCTTTTCGTTTTTTACACATTGAATTCAGTAGTTGCTCGGCGCAATTAACTGATGAATCTTCATCAACCGAATCACCTAGAATTTGAGAAAACGTGTGTTCACAGAAAATCCATTTGTCATGACAGCTAAAGTTATTTTCATAATTCAAATATAAGTTGGCCCAATCATTATAACTGGCAAATAAATTCAATCGTAAAACACTTTCCATTACAAAAAACGAAGCTTTACGGAAGAATGAAAGCACGTGATAGACTGACGGTATCAAATGAGGTATGATAAAATATGATACATATTTGAGGTATATGTAGGTACCACTTTTGAAATGTAGGAGCAAATAAAAAAACACATACCATATTTAGTGCGAACATATTCAATGGGGTCTTCCTTCCAAAGTTTTTCATCAGCATCCGAATGACAAAGAAGAGGATAGATGACATCAGATATCATTGCATTACAATGAGGTTTCATGAATTTCCACGCGTGAGCATGATTCACAGCATTCTGAAAAATAAACCAGCTGTGTAAACATGCTCTTCCTCACTACGTTTAATTTCCATACCCTATGATGACTCGAAAAAATGTGTTTTTGCAATAATAACTATTACTTAGGCTTGCCAGCTAATCACTGAGAATATAAAAATAAACAATAGACGACAAAATGTATAGCTGTGCCAGGCTTCATAAGCCAAAGTCAATTCATATAATATCTGCCTCTTCCAAAAAATAACTGAGCATACATTAGTAAAATGTAGTGAAGAATTACAACCAAGGCATTATTACAGTTTATGATCCAGTTGGCTTCGGCACACGGTGCAACATGATGCATAGAGTTAAGCCAAAAATAAATTACTTCGACATGAATGCTTAAAATATTTTTTAAAAAAAGGTAAATTACCTTAAGATAAAGTAGTCCATCTCTCAAAACCTTTTCAGCGACAAACTTTCTTTGCCTATAGGCGTCTAGAATTTTAAAAACAACTTGAAGTGCTCCCGCGGAGAAGGTATTTAAGTACCAAGTAGAAAATTCAGCATATTCCTTGATGACACCTCCAGGACTACCGTATCTTTCAAAGATTCTATATAATATTCTCATTGCCCACTTCTTTGTTTTCCACCATTCATTCTGTTCTAATTCATCTCTATCATCTTCATCGGCTGGGATAGTTTCAAACTCAGCGCTACTACGGTCAAGAACTACGCGAACTACTTCCATCCATACACTAAATCGTTCCTTAGTCAGTAAAGATAAAGGCAAGTGATGCTAGAATTGACAAAACGTACAACATTTGGTGTTATTTCAAAACTTGTATTGCTTCAAAAGGTAAATACAACTACACATATAATTTATGCATTCCATCCGATCACTATTTGTGAAATCTCAATTTACCTGAGTAAGCGCATAGAATATTTTCAGAACGTATCGCTGCATTGTTAAGCTTTGTGCGGAAATGTCATTCATTAAATGACCGACTGTAATATTTTGCACTAGTGGAAGTAGGAGGTTCATGGCTTCATCAAGCGGTTTCCTCTCTTCTCCCTTCTTGTACTCAAAAACCTTAAGATAAGCCAAAATTAAAGACGTGTTTGTTACATGCTGACAATGACATGACTCAATGGTAACGCGACATCACGTGATACAATACATGTGTATAGTTATAATTTTATGTACGATGACACACCTTAACCAAAGCTAAGAGAGAAGCAAATGCCCCAGGCCATCCAGCAATTTCAGGCGACTGAAGATATACGCAAATTTTGTCAACTAGTGATGGCCATCGTGCAGGGAAATCACGTCGACAAATGTATCCTATACACACACAGAGTTGTGCTCGGATGATATTTGGAGCATGAACAACGGCATCAACAAGAGCATCACGAATAACTGCCCGATCTTGCTCATGTATGTGAAATCTTGGTGCCTCATCTTCATCAGGTTCAGCCCATGAGTTGCAGACCATATTTTTCAAATAAATAGCACCAGCTTGCCGAATTGGCATTTCGATATTAGGCCCCATAATTATTTGCAATAATGCTGGCGCAACTCCAATGATTTTCTCAATCTTAACAAAATAAGAAACAATTTTTTCATGACTTTACAACGCCATCAAAATCCAAAAGTACCACAATAATGAATAAAAACGTCAAGTCAATGCTATTTTCACCACATCAAAAATAATATTAGCCGAAAATATAACAGCAAATGCGGTCGTAATCAACAGTAATTAGCCATTTGTTGACTTAAAACAATTAATAGATCTCAAATATTTACACACTTGTTTCAGTTGACTTTCAGCTTCCTCCCGTTGGGTTGGAACGGACTCAATGGTCGCTCTCAAAAGATCAGCAATTTTTCTCATGTCCATTTTGATAATAGGGTTGTAGAAGTTTGTATTTTGCTGCTTACTATATAATTATTCTTAACTTCCTGACTATCGTAAAGACAGTGCCGTGCCGTATACGTTGATTTTGTTTAGACTGTAACTTCAAATTTTAAATCGTGTGGGCATCCAACACGCCACGAGGTAATCAAAAACAAATGGCAAATCTTTTTCAATTGCCTTAAAGTGACGCACGTTCAGTCGTTCAATGATTAACGAGACCGTAACTTGAGCTAAAGTAAAAAACGGAATTCGATAATCAGCATTAGCTCCAACACCTTTCGTACACTTACGTAAACATTAAAGATCATACACAATGTCACATGCATTTTAAACACATTTAACATTACTATCAAATAGCTTTGATATTCCAAGTTTAAAATTACAACAATTCATATTCTGATGTAATCCATACAAAATATAAAAAGTACTGACATTTCTTTGTTCTACGGAAAGGATGGTCACAGTATTTTCTTGAGCATTTGTATAATCTACTACTGTACACAAAATTTAAAAACTGTCACTGTTATCATCCTCAAATAAACAGAACAGAATATGAGACTGACTCAATACCGAAAGCATACTGACTTTGGACTTTCAGACAGACTACAGATCACCGGGAATGGTATAGTCAACAGTATGTATATGTTATCGGAATCTGTATAAATCCAGATTCAAGAGCTAGAAAGAATCATAATGATGGCACAAAGAATGAAATGGACTTGTAACACGATGACTAACAACTAAGCCGAAGGACGAATTTGAATGTATAAAAATTAAATGCTAGGGTTGAAGGTTAAAGTTAACAGTCAGGAAGAAGCAACCAGTAAACTACAAATACAAACTAGTTAGTATTACTAGATAAATACCTACAGTTGTTTGGAGTATTATATAATTCCAGACAACAAAAAAACATTGTAATTCCATGTTACACTATAATAATAATTACTTGCGGAATATTATATACTTAGCCCTGAAATTAAGTTGAAACAGAAATCTTACCAGCTTTACGGAGTTAGCTTCCGCTGTGGTCGTAATTTAATATTTAAAAAAAGGACACCAAGATGAGAGAGTTCCAGTTCCAGTCCAGACTCGGTCGGGCCAGTTCCAGGTTCCAGTTCGGACAAATGCTGGAGAGAGAGGATGAAAAACAGAGGAATTACAGAATTAAAAAGACTGTCCTGTCTCTGCCCCTGTACATGGATGTACTCACACACTCACGTATATGAATGAACAACGATAATAAAAGCAAAGAGAGCCAAAAGCCCGCACGCTTCCACACTACTGCATGGACAGAATAAAAATTACATGGAAAGTCCAACAGAATGCAGTCAACGCGCCGCCGTGTAGCTTTAAAGCATCTCATGCACCATGTGCCCTTACCCAGCCAAACGTACATACGACCTTCCATCCTACAACACTACATGTACAACCAAGGGTCCGGCCAAAAAGGACGGGACTCAGCCAAGCCAACCCACAACACGGTCGGTACCCGTGCCGACAAATTACTTAATATCCCAAGTCTTCCACCCATCAACCCACCCAAAGTCTTAACGTCATTGCCGAATGACCCCCAACCACACATGCCTCACTAGTCACAGTCTTTGCCCTCCCATCCATCCATTGCCTGCCAAAAGCAAACCAAACTAGTTTAACATTCCTTGCATAGCACCATACAGCTCCACGCGTATGTACGCCCTTTATTTGATCCCCAGCACTGCCACTGCCACTGCAGCCCAAGTGCCCAAGGAACATTTTTAAAGATTTCATCCCAGCTATATAAATATACTACCATAATACCAGTCTACCTTCACTATTAGGGAGCTATCACAAATGGCGCCATCGAAATTCTTGATTTTTAAAACCCACCCACCCCCATTGTCATGTCCTTA
>JAQFZE010005461.1:0-10276 GCA_034695245.1 Dicyrtomina saundersi
TTCAACAAGTCAGAGTCCGATCCAATACTCTTTTTTTAAGCAGTGCTCTTTTTCTATTCTCAGTCTGTGGACTTGTGGACAATCACCAATTCTAAATACTCGGTAATTAAATACCTTAATTTATTATTTTTAAAACCAAGGAACTAGTTTTAAATACCAGGTATTTACTTTTAAATGCTGTATTCTTTCAGAGTATTTCAGACCAGCGGGCCATTCAGGAAACTGCTGGGCCAGGTTAACTTTTTTGAATATCTAGTCACAAAGTCGTCATCGTTCCGATGTAGAAGTAACTTTTAAATCGTAGTTGAAATACCAAAGTATTTAAATCTAAATATTATCCACTGACTGATTCTATGTGTCTCTTGTTCAACGTGAAATTTTAAATCAAAACATCCATAATTTGATTTGACCCATCCACCCTCATATATTTTTGACAATTTAATTCGATTTTGGTCTCAAAACGCAAAACGGGTGTATCTATCCGAACTATCTGATCGGACGAAGAACAAGCCCGACGAGGGAACTTTTAGGAATATAGGAATATAAAGGAGGGACGAGCCGAGTTAGCGGGAAAAAAGTATATATTTATTCATTTATTGCGCATATAGAAATCATAAACTAACTTCTATACTCAATACTTAATTCAAATTTAATTTAGAAAAACGTTCCTGCGACGTACAGATTGACTGTGCGGTGCCTTGCCCTGTTTTTGATTTAGTTTATATAACTATTTAGTTATTATTACTCACTGGAGCGTTGAAAACTTGATGCTGTCAACAAGGCTCATAATGTAGTTCCCAACAATATACAGTCAGTGGACATTGTCTAGATAAAGTGCTCAGTATTTATATTTAAATGCCTAAAAAATAGAAAGTAATTAAAGTACTTTAAAATATACAGCATTTAGATTTAATTCTCGATCCGTTCAAATCAGCGGGCCAATCGGGGAACTGACTGACGGCGTTAACTTTTTGTGAGAATCTAGTAACAAAACCATCATCGTTCATCGTTGAGATGTAGATGTAACTTTTCAATCGCAGTTGAAATACTTAAGTATTTAAATCTAAATCATGCCCACTAACTGATATATAGTATTTTTCTTGAATAGTAAATGAGAACCAAGCACATAAGGGGGAGCGTGCAGAATTTGAAAGAAAACTATTACTTCCCTATTGGCAATTCAACAATTAACTCTGATATCTTCACACGCACTATTTAATTTTTAACGCTTTGCTAACTTTTGAAATTGTATTTGTTTTCTGACATTACAGGAAGTAGAGCAAGTAATTTACAAGAGGATAATAATGGGGGAAATTCGATCCGAATACAAGTTGAAATCTCCACCTGATGATGCGATTTCAGCGGTTACATTTACTCCATCGAGCTCGCAAATGCTCGTTGCAACGTCGTGGGATTCGTATGTTCGACTTTATGATGTAATTAATAATACTATGAGGCACAAATACAGTCACAATGGACATCCTGTCCTGGATTGTGCACTGCAGGTGATTACCATTTACATTTTTTAACTTTATTTTAAATGTATAGATGTAAAATCGTATTTATACTATGCATAAAATAACTTTAAAAGTACGACCGAATCATACCATGAGTGTTTACTGTGATCAGTTTTGCAGATAGCCATTAATTAGAATTTCATTTATCTACCTACGCAGTCAGAAAATTTAAAAACTTTCAAAAAAGTATAATAAACACCGGTTCTTAATAGAAACTAATTTTAGCACAAGCTCCCAATAGTTATTCCCGTATTGTCTTCAAAACTAATCGTTGTACAAAGAATGTGTTGTAATTCGACTCAATTAAGTAAAACAAATACTTTGGGTGGTTATCATACATTTGTGCTCAGTATTGGGAGCTTGTGTGAAATCCTTTGTATAGGGGTTTGTAGGTGCTTTGACTCCAACCATCTTTAATTCTGCAGTATGCCTACAGTTTTCACCAGTACTTAAAATCATGTGCATATCAATTCGTTGCAGCAATTTTATGCATATATATATTGTAATTATATATATAGTATATTTTACCTTTTCTGTTTGATTAACAATAAATTAAATGTGCACTATTAGTCTTGCGGTATTCAGTTGTGTTTTTGTTTAAATTTTAGGATTCTTACAGGGTCTATAGTGCTGGTCTTGACGGCGTAATAATGGGCTATGATTTTAGTAGCGAAACTTGTAAGTAATTGCAATAGCTAATTTCTAAAAATGTTTCTAAATACCTTTCATGCCTTTCTTATTGGTAGTCATTACATAATTATAGGGTTTAAAAAAGAAACCGTTGATTTTTTAAAATTAAAGCCTCCAGACTTGGCCAACACGACGAAGCAATTAGGTGTATTGAGTATAGCTCGGAAATAAACGCGATAATTAGTGGGAGTTGGGATACCTTTGTTAAAATGTGGGACTCAAGGTCGTCGACATGCGTAGGCACGCATCCACAAAACGAGCAGGTACAAAAGTTTATTATATTTTCGAATTATTCAAATACTGTATACTTATAATTTGTAACTTATGTTTAATTATATTACTAGGTTTACTCAATGAGCGTTAAAGAAGAGATGTTAATTGTTGGAACAAGTGGTCGGAAAATTTTTGTGTGGGATTTAAGAAATATGAGTGCTCCACTACAGCAAAGAGATTCATTACTTAAGTATCAAACTCGTTGCCTTCGTATTTTTCCTAACAAACAAGTTAGTCTTATTTTGCACTATGTATGTATTATAATTGTAGCTTATTATGCGGGCTATTTGACTTGTCTATTCCTATATGTTCAAAATATTCTTAAACTTTATTTAAACTTATCAACAGGGATATGTTTTAAGCAGTATAGAGGGTCGCGTTGCAGTTGAATACTTTGATCCAAATCCGGAAGTCCAGAAAAAGAAATACGCTTTTAAATGTCACCGTATTAAGGAATCCGGCGTCGAATGCATTTATCCTGTCAACGCAATAAGGTAAGTTTGTTGTTAACCAATAACCATAAAAAATTAATATGAAATAATAAAATGAATTTTAAAAAATATCGCAAGAAAAATGTACAGAAAATCCATGTTATTGAATCTTTACTTTTCGTATTTCCAGCTTCCATACTGAGCATAGCACATTTGCCACCGGAGGTTCAGATGGTTTTGTGAATGTTTGGGATGGTTTTAATAAGAAAAGACTTTGTCAGTTTCACAGATACCCCACAGGAATATCTTCGCTTGCATTCAGCAGTTGTGGTAAGCGATCCATTAGATTTTTGTAAGAATCATAATATTTATTTCACAATAATTGTGTAATAATAGCAAAATATCTTTGTCGGATTTAGGAGGTCTGTTAGCAATCGGATGTTCGTATCTTTTTGAAACCGAAGAAACGCCGGTCCCGGCACCCGAAGATTGTATATTTATACGCAGTGTGACTGATCAAGAGACCAAACCAAAATGAATTTTTGGATATTTGGCAAATCTCATTTTTACTATTTATACCAATAACTAATCTATTATGCATTTGTGCATATAAGGGGAAATTAATTACAGGTTTTTTACTTTAAAATCTGCAATATGTTACGATTTGTAAATGAAGTGCAGTTTAGTATAAGAATAAGATACTATATTTTTATTTTTTTTATTTCAGTACGGATATTTTTAACTCCTTACATGCAAATGTGAGTTACATATGCCATCGTGAAAGTTTTTAATGCACTGAATGTTTTAAATTTAATCGTAATCTCTTAAAACTAAAATTACACAAGGTTTTTATTATTAAAAGACCTAAGCAAATGTTACTTTAAAATATAAGTAAACCTGTATTGTAATTTGTAACAAAAATACTATCCATTAACTTGAAGTATTAAAAATATTCCAAAATGGAAAAAATTTATTCAGTTTGCGTCCTTTTAATGTAGCCGCGCCTACGGTGCACTATTTTGCGCTGTAATCAGTCTTATCACTGTCAACTTTTTTATTCTTTGGAAGAACTGATCAGCATACAAGTTATAATGTCAGGTCTAACAAGTGAACATTTTGACATGTGTGCTCGGGAATGTAAAAACGTTGGCAAAAATAGTATCGGTTGACCTTGGTTAGTTCTTCCATGTAAGAACTAACCCTATTCTTCGATGCAAGGAATTCCTTTTCTGCTTGTGCTAACGTTTTCCTGCTGAAAGCTGAGAGATCACAGTTACCCGCCCTATCGCAATTACCTACCGTATCCTAAGTCCATTAATTGATTTTTGGCAAAATGGGATAAGTCCATCTAAAACATTCATTTCTGATTTTTTGGTTTTTGAGTTTTCATGTTTATACATGAAAAACTTTAGAAGTAAACAAAGTTTGGTTTCACTCGATAATGTTAAATTTTTATCTCACGGACAAATTCATGTAATTGATTTTTTAGCAAAACAAGGTAAGTCTGGCAACATTTTGTTTTTCTGTAAAATTAAAAACATTCTCCAAAATGAAGTCGCTATTTGTGATAGTGCTTCGTCAAGAACAGTATGAAAAACTATTGAGCCTAAAATGGTCATACAGTCACATTTTATTTTAAATTAATTATTCGTCTTGTAAAGTTTGCTTCGATGGACCGTAATAAATTTTATTGTTGTCTTTCACTATAATTTTCAGTTTTAACGTTCAGGATAGTTTATGTGAATTAGAATAATTAATCTAACAAACGCCACTCTTATTAGTACAAAAATATATCCATAATTAAATATTTATAATATAATGGCAAGCAATAATTTAATAAAGTATTTTGAATCTGCTATGTTTCCGCGGAACACTCATAAATAGTTGCGATTGCATTTTATTTCTACATTAGTCATGGTCATGGGTAGGAAAATTCATAGGTTTGGTCGTGGTGGGTAGGAAAAGTCCGGGTGGGAAAAGTCCGTTTACCAGCTTGTACATGTCTGCCCAAATAGGGAAGGCCACGTGGTTTAGTGACATATCATTTTAATTTGATACCGTTAAGTACTTAATAAATACTATACCACGTAAGCCGAATCGTGCAAATAACAATGGAAATATTTACATCGTTAAAAGGGATAAATATACTAGATATTCTAGATACTAGAATTTCATTGTATACGCATGGGAATGGGATTTTTAAGATTCAAGATTGATTTTTATCAGTTTCACAGAGAACTCATTTCCCTCGAAGGAAATATCCGAAGTTTATAAACGTTTGAGTTCCTCTCCGAGTATTTTGCTTTTACGGGATATATATCATTATTCATTATGTTACCACAGAAACACATAGTTTCGCTGTCTGGAGCGTTTATTAGTAGCTAGGTAGTACAATGCAATTCTTAAAACCAATGATTCGTCTAATGTTGTACTTGTGGTTGGGAGCTCGTAAGTAAAATAGGCATTACTGGTCTAGTAAATGAGCTCAGATGAAACGGTTCGGATTTAATTACACGCAACCCCACGGAGGGGGAGCAGAGTGGAGCGAATACCTTAAAACAAGGTTATTGGTTTGCGTGTGTATGTACAGCTATATATAGTTCTGGTTCAGTTATCCTTAAATCTGACACTGTACTGCCTTAAGTTATGCGCATACACCTTCTACATAACTTACCTATTAACTTCATGATTTCCACACTCGCAATATCAAATCTAAGAGTGGGAGATGGGGGCCGTTTCCTCCAAAAGCAATTTTTAACGATGTATTTTACAGGCAAAGTTTTCTACAAAGTGGCCGCTTAACATGGGTTATCAAATCAACTCTCCCTCTCCATTTGAAAATTGTCTGGAGACGCTGCCACTATGAATTCACTGGAATTAAAACTACTGGCTCTGGAACTTTCACATTACAATAAAATTAGTTTTTCAATTTGTAGCAGCATTCAAAGACAAAGATTTTATAAGAAATGAAATGGTGGAACTGCCATTATTCAAGGAATATAAAATGCTTATAAATTGTCTTCACAATTTACTTTCTGGTATACTGACAGTGAACACACTCTATTAAAATGTGCGGTAATAATATAACTACACCTATGTATTAGCTATGCTAGTGCATGAAATCCGAAGGTTTTGATAGCTGTATGTCTATAGCACAACTGTAAACATGTTCATTATTATTAACAAAAGCTTCATGTTTCAAAAAATTTACCCTAATTTATTAAAGAAATGAAAATTCTAGTGTGTATAGTAGCTCACATGCAATTAAACTTTCTTCAGTTAAAAATGTACACAAAAATTAATGAAAGTCCTGTTGATTTCAAACTCATAACTGACAACATCATAGGCATAGATCAAATTAGCGGTAGCTTATTGGCGGTAACGATGAATTAAATCATATATATTGACGTAATTAGCGGTAAGAGAAAAGTACGAATTATTAACGCAATTATTGGCGGTATAATAAAAATATTTTGTATAATTCCTTACTACTCCTTGAATAGGAACGTATTTTTATTGTTTAGCCCCAATTTAAATTGAACGCTGATTGAACGAATAGTAAATCCTACGTACCTACGTACCTACCTTTAGTACCAAGGTTTGAAATGAAAATTTGCATCTCTATGGATCTCCCTGTCTCTCTATTTCTCTCAGCGTATACCTATAGGTACTTAGTTTGCATTTTTAATATTGTACAGAGCACAGATATGCTGCATTCCAAAAGTATGCCTATTATTATACAGTATACACAGTCCGCGTCTGTACAAATAGTATTGACAGGGGATAGCCAATGATACTGCGAGAAGAAGGAGGACACAATAGAAGACACCGAGACAGCTGGCTTTACAAACCGGGAAGTTATACAGCCGGACGTAACATAGAGTTTTGTTTTGTATGACAGGAATCTGTGATGTGGTGGTGTGTGGTGACTAATGTATGAAAAATCTCTGTTGACATTCAGAATCACAAGCCTGTCATTGCGCTTCGTTCATTAGTTTCGTTTCATTTCATATAGCCTGGACTTTTTCTCTCAAGCCGTGAAAGACGTCCACGGGTAGGTAGGTAGGTAGGTAGGTAGGTAGGGACGCGCACTTATTGCTAGTGCTTATACACTAGATTGCTTTACATTTATACTCTCATGTCAGATGATAGAGCCTAATTAAAACTCACTGTAAAATATTGCCCATCGCTTTTCTACTCCAGAGAAGAGAGCATTATCATGTCAACTTTTGTATCTCACGTCCATATAGTGTCCCGCCATAGGCAGTGGTAGTACTCATGCAGGAACAGGGAGCATATTGAGCCAAATATCTGTATGCAGTGTAGATGAGAGACGACATGATGTACGAGTGAAAGTAGACTCGGATGAGAGCATATTAACCGCATTTCATTTTCAATTTCAATATTCTCTCACTATGACCATGCATGAAGTACAGTTGACGGTGGTAAGATGTGATTGCTCGGCATATGAAAAAGGGACCAACTCCACCCCAGCCGAAATTTTTCAATGAGCCTCAGCAAAACCAAGCAGAGCTATACGCTCATAACTCATCACTCACTCTTTCGCTCTTCTCTCCTTCCTTCCTACTTCGTCCTCTGTATTCTATTTACCATGAAAAATTCGAGCAGTTGTTGTCTCTCTTGATATTTACTGTCCTCGCTCTCTCCACCAGCATCAGTACTGGCGGGAGCACGAGGTCCCTGGTCAGATTAAAATATCAGTATCAAATATCCACAACACTCATAGAAGAATCTGATTCTGATCTGAAGACTGCTGGTCAGATTAACAATACTATATGTACCGTAAAACCTATAATAGAGTCCCGGGCGCTATTTTAAAATTCAGATTTTTACCCGCGCTCTGCTACAATATTTACGGTGTTATGTACATACATGCTAAAGCTGCCATTCATAGGTTGGATGTACAAGGCACTTATAGGTACACTGTTATTCCAACCCAATCCGTGCTCCCTCTATAAATTAGCCAACACTTACATTCTTAATGTTTAAGTAATCCGGGTAAAATACAAAAAAAAATATAGAAGCAACAACTAATAGATTTAAAATAACCAAGAATATTCTGAGTCCTAAATTTGGAAGGTTGTTGTCATTAAAACGTCACGGATGCGAGGCTGATGGCATTTAAAACGATGTAAAAATACAGATGAAATAATTATGTATTATAGAAGACACAACTTGACTGCTTAATTCAAATTCTTGCGAAATGTTTTTAGGCTCTATGTATATCTATAAGCTCTCTGTAAAGACAGGATTTTACATTAAATTCTAGTAGAGGCAGTCCAGTATTATGTGTTTTTTGGAGTGGAGTGGAGCAAACTAGACGTGCTCACGTGTTGGTCTCCAGGAGTCTAGTGTAGTGTTGTAGTATGCGCCCACTTCTCTCTACTTTCTATGCATACTTTGAAGTTCCGAAATAGTCAAAGTTAAAAATTCAAAGGAATCCCATTGGTTTTTAGAAGAAGAAAAAAAAGTAATTTGATTGTTAATGATATTTGTCGGGGAAAGTAAAGAGAAATGTTTTATATTGCTTCCACATATTTATATGACTTTGCGTCGGGTTGGGTTGGTTGGTTGTTGGTTCGTTGGTTCCTGGGTTTTGGCTCTCTCCTTCCCTGCCCTCCCGTCCTCCTCTAATGACGACGAAAATTTGAAATGTGGCAAGATAGAGAGGAAAGAGTACATATCAACAAAGGGCTTGAAGCACTTGAGCAAATCATAATGGTGGAAAGCAATTTAAAGCTTATTGCAAACGATCTCAGTAGTTAGTTGAGAGTAGTTGGGTCCATAGAAATGTGGTAAGTATATCCCCCCGTATAAGCCACACACACACATCCACGATCCACGCCTAATAAAACTCGCATGCTTATGATTAGCCTTCCACTTTCCACTTCCCCATTCCACTTATAAATATATATATGTACCCCGACAAAAACCAAGTGGTCTCCTCCCTCCTTCCTCATCCGCCTACTTGGTCTGTAATGCATGGCATCCATTTATGCAAATACTAAAATCTTCTTCTTCCCAAGGAAAGAGTAGACAAGACGTGGGAGTTAAAAGATGCAGAAACCAGAAACAAAGTTGGTATAGGAAAGAGTGTGAGATGCGGATGGATATGAGTGAGAGGTATATTTTTACTACTATACTACTATCCATGATTACACCCTACACCTGTACATATATCCAGAGGATATATATATATATATAGTGGTATAGATAGATTATGTCGGGGGCGAGATATACATACGGTCGGGTGGAGAGATAGGAGCTGATAAAATTTTCGACGAGATAAAGAGGAAAAAGTAAAATGGGAAGAAGATGAGAAAAAAGAAGTCAAGCCAGTCAAGCCTAAACGGAGTTTCAAAAAAGGAGAGAGGCGATATGCTGAAAATGATCTAGAAAGGCAATATTGAGATTTTTTTTTCTGTGGGAGTCGGTCCGTCGGTAGTCGGTAGTAGTATATGTTGTCTGTAGTAGTCGGTATGAGAGAGACTCGTTGTTGTGTATGAGTCTCGAGTAAAAAAAAAAAGCTTTGAACAATTATTTGTGAAGAGTAGAAATATTGCCTTTTTTATTCCACTCGACTAACATAAAACTATATAATACAGGGAATACAAAAAAATCTGCTGGATGAGCATTCATGTGCAATTGAGGAGAAAAAGAGAGTCCTGCAACTAGTATCATATATGGATGAGAAAGTAGCTTCCAGCATATTGAGAAACATTCTTTCTCTCAAGCAAAATAATCCTTTCCCTTCTTCTAATACTCCTCAGCCTCCTCTTCCTTTCCTTTCCTTTTTCCGCCTCTCCCCCGCGCGTCTCCATGTCTTGGGCTCCAGCTATTAAAACCCTAAAACTCCTTTAGTCTTTCTCTTTCTCTCTCTCATTTTTTTTTCTAAATTATTATGAACAAACTCATTCTGCCTTAGCGCCGTCATCTCCACTCTTTATCTTAATATCTTATTTGTCTATAGGCCCTTCACTCCTGACTTGGAATTTACTCACCATATGTCCAATTAAACATATTACTATGCTTTTTAGTATTTGTAATAATTATTAAATATATCTTTTAAAATTTTAAATAAAATCTATAAATAATACAATAAAATTAATAAATCTTCTTAATTTGCCGCTTTTGGCTTTGGCAAGAGTAAAATGTAGTAATATTTCCAAAGTTAAAAATATAAAGCAAGTTGTTTAATTTAGATCATTCTTCATCAATCTAAACTGATTAATTAGAATACGCATATATCTTCTTCCACACGTGTTTCTTTCATACAGTCCATACCCAGGCATGGAAAATGAATTCCTGCTCATTCTCAACCGAAATTTTAGTAATGGCCAAAAA
>JAQFZE010005462.1:0-10275 GCA_034695245.1 Dicyrtomina saundersi
ACAAAGCTAGTACAGTTTTAGAAAAAAGTTGCGATATTTGCGATATTTGCGATATTTCCCACATGCGATAACGATATTTGCGATATTTGCGATATTTCCCACATGCGATAACGATATTTGCGATATTTATTTTTGATGCGATATTGCGTACGTTATTGCTGACACACGTAGGAAAATAGTATGCTTAAGCTTAAGCAAATCATCCCGTCACACTTTATTTGAAATTCGTTGTCCTCAAAGTACACTCTGGTACAAATACCTTTCGCCCTAGTCATCCTTATAGGAAAGAAACAAAATAGTTCCTTAAGAGGAGGATAATATACCTAGACTGCAATAGAGGTCAGCAGTACCATAAGTTACTATCCTATAATATACGTAGTTCGTAAGATACAAGCGGTTATATTGTAAGTGACTTCCTTTGGGAGCACCCATAGGTGGTTTTCAGACGTTGGACTCTGCGTCGTTCACACGAAAGGGAAATTTTACTTTACTAATCACATCCTACTACAGTAAATTCGGTGCTGATATATCTAACGATGAAGGGCAATACCGTACATGAGAATTAGAATAATTAAATATTCATAGCGACTAGCAATAACTTAATAAAATGTTTTGAATCTTCAATATTATTACGAAAACCAATAAGTTTTTGAAATTGCATTTTAGTTCTACATTTGGCATCGTCATGGGTAGTAAAAGTCCTAGGTTTGGTCATAGGTACGAAAAATCCGGGTAGGAAAAGTCCGTTTAACGTTAATTTCAGTCCGCAGGGCGGGACGCTTTACTTGTACATTTTTATGGTATACAGACATTTTCCTTCCGGCACTTCCCACCCCCGGAATTTCTCCCCTGGAACATTTTCCCTCTACATCGTAGAAATGAAATTTTCCTCCTGGTATCAAAATCACATCCAAAATGAGCGTGTGTTCTTTTGTTTTTATTTATTCCTACTTTAAATTCTACCCTGATAGGTTATATTACCGACAATAGATGTTATTTCGTCACAACTTGCTAAGGGGCTTGCAATTATTACGCCATACAAAAATCGCCGATTTCTACTCCTATTCTTCCCGCCCCCCTAAAAATATAAAATGTCATTATTCTGAAATCCCTCCAACCCTGGATTGTAAGACGTAATAATTATTGTAAGACCCCTAATAGGATTTACAGAATTATTTTAAGCATTTTTATATCTTTGATATTCTAATTTTAAAACACTTTATATGAACTCATAGTTGTGGATTTTTTAGACATGTCATGTATACGTGATATTACAGTACATCCATTTTTGAGTGTGAAAGTTACAGCATAAAATAATTATTAATGTTTGTTTGAATTAGTTTACATCATAACGTTGCTCAGCACACCATTCACTATACCTTACTTATTGACAACAAATTTCTGTTTTTAATTATTTTGAATTCCAGATTGATGTTTAATCAAAAACTGCTTGTGTTGAGGTCAGACTTCAAAGTTTTTGAAATAATATGAAAATTACCTTTGTTGCATTTTATTAAAAAATTTTTACTCAATTTATACTTCACAAAAAATCCCGCCCTAACAAGTTGGCAGGGTACGAGTGGTGCTGTTTGTAGTGGCCTTCGTAATAATAGCGCCGGTACGAGTACAGGAGATACAGGTTTTGCTGTTGCCAGTCAGCAGGGTACGAGTGGTGCCATTTTGAGTTGCTGTGGTAGGAATACCTCCAGTAAAATTAGGCTAGGTACAAGTTTTGATAATTTAGCGTAGACGGGGTGCGACTGGTGCTCGTACTCGTATGTGTTGGCTCGGTAGCTTTACCATAGGTACAAGTAGTTTTGCGTTGGGTAGTGCTACTGGTGTCGGTACGAGTGGGCTAAGTAGGATCAGCTCTGGTACTCGCATTTGTGGTCGTTTAAAACTTGTTTAAAGAAAATCGTTTTAAAACTGTGACCTGTTTTTAACGACCTACAGACGGGCCGACCAGTAGACCGGCTGACAATGTCATTTCAATATAAGCTGATAAGCTGAAACTCAGCATCTTAAAAGCCGTAGAATGTTTACACGTATTTGGTTTGTCGTTACACATGTAATGAAAAGTATGCTGCTGGATTTAATCACTTGCCACCTCCCTCTCCTTGCCTCCCTACTCTCGTTTATAGCATTGTCGAAACTTGTGGATGCATCTGGAGTAATAATTAGGCCTTTCTATTGTGTATGTAGGTATTTGGTTAGTAGTTGTAAATATGTTATATTGCTTGATTTTTAAGAATTTTCTATTTCACTTTCTTTAAGCTTAATCCCATTTCAATAGATGCTTATGAGGTAAAGCTCGGCATCTAAAAACGCGGCGCTTCGCACCAGATTTGTGGACCAGGGGCCCGAAGTAGATGCTGAACTTACAGTGCAATTTGGCTTTACTAAAACAGTAGAACCTTATTGTGGCAATACTCAAGTACGACAGCGCCTGCCTCACCTACTTTTTTTCATTTTATTAAATGTGTGGTCGCACGCACAGTATTAATATTTTGGTGGGACGGACGGGTTGTGGTAAGAGTTTTGCTGATACAAATGGCCTGGGTATGCTTCTGGTGCATTTCTGCTTGTTACGCGTAGAATGCATACCTGTGGTATAGCTACGAATGAACACTTACTAGTGGTACCAGGACGAGTGGCATCGATGCAAATTGTGCCGGTATGAGCACTGAGGACTATTAGCATCCCATGTTAACGACATTCGATTATGAAATGTCTACACTAAAGAAAGGTGAATTTTTTAAATGATGATGTTTAAATAACGCCAATCATAGGCGACCTCTTACTATCTACAACCCATACACATTTGTGCATAACATGTAGTTATTATAGGTTGGAAATTTTTTTAAAGTTGTTCCATGAAGTATTTAAAATTATGATATTTGAATGACGCCATTTGTGAACGACCCCTCACCATGTATAAACCATATACATATGTGCATGACATGTAGGTAAAATAGGTTGGAAAATTTTCTAATGTTGTTCCAGGGGGTATTTAAAATTTTGGTTTTTAAATGACGCCATTTATGAACGATTCCCACTCATGTAAACGCCATATACGTATGTGCATGACAAGTAGTTAAAATATGTTAAAAACAATTTAAAGTATTACAGGGTTATTTAAATATCTGATATTTGAATAACGCTATTTGTGGACAACTCTACACTATGTATAAGCCATATGTGTATGTGTATGGCATGTAGTTAAAATAGGTTGGAGAATGTCTAGAAGTTTTATGTATTATCATTGGTGACTTTCCATGTTGTATTTAAACATGTAAAACATTCAGGATAGTCCATTATTGACTTTATTAGTCGTGTCAAATGGGACTGCCTGTAGACTAGCATCACATGTTAACAAATCAGTGTAAGAAATGGTTAAACTTATGAAATAGGGGTACCTTAAATTATGATATTTATAAGACGTCATTAGAGGACGATCGCTCACCATGTATGAGAAAATTTTTTGAAAGTTGCTCAATATAATTGCAAATTGTGGGAAATCGATTAGTGCAATCTTATTTAAAAACTATTCAACACACGTCCCTCGCATTTCCAAATGTTTAAAAGTTGTTTCAGTGAAATTGGTTAACAATTGCAACTTGTACTACTATCACGCGATCAGAGAAACAAACAATGTTCTCGGTTTTTATACGTAACCGAAATGGAACTTAAAATATGCTGAGAATTTGTCCACTTAACTGCTAATTGCGAGAAACTTATGTAATGGATTGTAACCAAAAACTATTTAGCACATCTTGATTGCATTTCAGATAGTTAAAAATAATTGCAGATGATTATAGATCACATACTTGTGCACACTAAGTGGAACTAGCTTTTATTCGCTCAGAATGTCGTTTTCAAAAATGAAGTTGACATTTTCCTAATTCGGGGTTGTATTTTTTTTATGACAATATATGACCTGAAAAAACTGATGACGAAATATTTTTGAAATATCGTTACAGGTTTCGCGCCAAAACCGTTTTGAATTTAAACTTTTAGCATTACGTAAACGAGGAAACAACCCAACTTCATTTCAAAAGTAGGATGTCATTTTTCGTCCGAATTTCGAAATTTAGGTTTTGATAAGTAGCCTAAAATGTGCGATTTACTAGACATCGTCCACAATTTTTGTACTTCAAAAATGCGCACGGTACACATTTTAAAGCATGAGGTAAAAATCAAAGAAATTCAAATCTTGAGTTGCCACTTAAACTAAATATCCCCAGCACTCAACAATGAGCCAGCGAACAAACATTCACTAAAGAGACGTGCATTTATTACATTTGCAGTTAGGTGGGAGGGTTTGGCCTCTCCTTCGACTATACATATCTTACGAGTCAAATTCCATAAGGTTGGGGTTGCCTATAATTATAAATTTTACCAGCATAATTTATGCATGCTCCCAAATTGTATGACTAGGCTCACTAGTCAGTTTTATGTCAGTAGTGGCAGAAGGTAGACCTAAACCTGTAAAACCGTTTCGTTTTCTGCCTATTTGATGTAATTTTACGCACTCCAAAGTCATAAAGTGTTTTTATTTGCTGTGACCCTTATTAATACAAAACAGACAAAAAGTTCTTAATAAATAATACTAATGATAATTATTTACTGCTTCAATATTTTATCTATAAACCAGAAGTGAAAATCAAAAATAATAACGTTTGACTATTTAGCTTCTTATAATTACTATTTAAGCTTTTAATACATATTGTATCCATTTATGTACTTTTGTGACTTGATAAAAAATGAAGCTTTTTTACTATTATATTTATTGCTTTTATAAAAATTAAATTTTTTAACGTCTGCACAATAAACATTTTTCGACGCACAAAAATTGTGGACGATGTCTGGTGAATCGCACATTTTAGGCTACTTATCAAAACCTAAATTTCAAAATTCGGACGAAAAATGACATCCTACTTTTGAGATGAAGTTTGGTTGTTTCCTCGTTTACGTAATGCTAAAATTTTAAATTCAAAACGGTTTTGACGCGAAACATGTAACGATATTTCAAAAATATTTCGTCATCAGTTTTTTCAGGTCATATATTGTCATCAAAAAAATACAACCCCGAATTAGGAAAATGTCAACTTCATTTTTGAAAACGACATTCTGAGCGAATAAAATCTAATTCCACTTAGTGTGTTGTGCTTTTGAAAATGTTCTTAACTCGCCAATTGAAAGTATAAGTGTGACATGCTCCTTCAAGAGTAAACAAGTAGCAATAATGTGCTTGTACAAACCTTATCAAACTAACAAATTGAAAAACAATCCTGATAAAATTAAGCCTAAGAAACTTATTACAGACTGCAGCAAACCATAAACATTGATTAATTTTGAGGGATTTTAACTATCCAGAACTTTTATGGCATACAAATATAGTTTAAGCAAATTTTGGCAGTGCTGCAAAAGCGTTCTTAAACACAAAAGAAAACGATTACCTTGAGCAACATGTGAACTTCATCACTTAAATTAGAGGAACCCAAGAAAGTGCCTTAGATCATATAATATCTAAGATTCATTTGTATCTGACATCCTATTATTGATCCCGCTTAGTAAGAGGGACACAATTGTAATAAAGTGTAGTTTCCAGCTGTCATCTGATTGTCCTGCAAATAGTGGTAGATTAAACTACAGTAAAGGCAATTATGAGGCTATGTGTATAAACTTAGATCAAGTCAATTGTGAGAAGGAATTCTTTAGAGCATCCAGTGTGAATTCCAAGTAGAAAAGTTTCAAATCAAACGTTCTATCATGTGTTAACGTTTATGTTCGGTATTCTACTTCAGAGTCAGCTTCTAAAATCGCAAAAAAACTACAAAAGCTAATGCACAAAAAGAAATGTGGTTAGCTTAAAAACACTTTCCAAACCGTGAATCAAGCCATAGAGTAAAAAATAGAACTGCCTTGGAAAGAAAGTTGTGTGAAAAGGCAAAACAGAGTACTAAAGCCTTTAATAAATATTATAGTGTTAAAGAATAACTGCATTCCAATTCTAATGTTATTAAAGCACAATGGTGAAGTTACTAAATCATATGCAAAAACAGCTGACACCGAAGCTCAAAAATTTAAAAAGGTGTTTGTGATTGACAGTGGTAGTCTAAGTAAAACAAGTAGTACATCATACTCACAAAGCCTGGAAAAAATTATCAGTCTTTGTTTATTGCAAATTAGTTCAACTAGTGTTTTTAGAAAGCTAAAACTACTTAACCGCTACAAAGCTCCCGGTCTTGAAGGTACTTATCCCAGAGTACTAAAGTTATGTGCCACAGTTTTGTTCTTCCTACTTTCAATAATTTTTCAAGCAACTTTAGATCTATCTAAGCTTTTTTTAGATTGAAAAAGCGCAATCGTCACGTGTAATTACAAAAGTTGATCTAAATAGGATCCAAAATATTATCAGCTAACTAGTTTCAAGTAGGTCTGTTGCAAACTCGTCGAACAATTTGTTCGTTGGAAAATATTTGCTAAATGTATTCTTGCAATGCAAAAACTTCGTTTTCTTCTAAGAAAGTTGTGTGTTACTAATTTGTTGGAGTTTTTTGTAGACGTCACAAGACTTGTGTATGAAAGAAGTACAACCAATGTGTCATCGTCGATTTTTCCAAAGCGTTTGATAAAATCACTTACAAGTTAAGCCAACGTCACTATTTTGATTTTTACCTTATAAAATAGTTGAGCTGTTTTGTAACATACAAATTATACCAAGTTGTTGTAAATTGCAAAGTTTCAAAAAAGATGCAAGTCATCAGTGGAGTCCCACAAGGTACTGTAATTGAGCCAATTCTGTTTCTATTTTACGTCGATAAAAAAAGTTGAGAATTAGGGGTTCTGGTGCAGCTACGACTACGACTTCATGTTGTTTTTAAAAGCAGTATGAAAGTCTAATAAATCATTGATTTCTGGGTATTTTAATAGAAAAATCAGTGGTTTTAACACATTTTGTTGTATGAGGTAAATTTTTTGGTTCAGCATGGCCGATATTAGGGACACAACTACGACTACGACTCACAGGCTCTTTCTTAAAACAGTGTAAAACCATAAAAAATCAACAATATTCATATGTTTTTTAAACATTTGGAAGATTGAAATATTTTTGCGTTTAGCATGTCTGATTATAAGGATACAACTACGATTTTTATTGTTAAAAAGTCATGTATTTTAATGATTTGATTAGGATAATTAGTGATGGCAGCAATGCATTATGATTTATTGTAACATATTTACAAAGAAAAAGATTATGGATGTAAACCATATAGAAAATTACTGAAAGACATACATGAAATAGTAAATCCAACATTTAGTGAAAAAGTAAATCATGTTGTAACAAAAGGTGTATTTAAGCCGAAATTATATCTAGGTTTAGGATTATGACTAGATAAAGATGATAAATCATATAAAATTCTAGATTCTGGATATAAAACTCTTTAACTGAATATGTAGAAATAAATTAATAAGCTAGAAAAACAGGAATTAAATCTAAAATAGTAAAAGAATATCTAGCTACACAGGATACATATACCAAGCATTTAAGTAAAATTACAAAATTTAAACGTAGAAGATATTAAAAACCGTTTATACTCAATATAGCAAGCTGATTTAGCTTTTATGCCTTAGAAATGGGCTAAAGATAATAATGAGTATAGATATATTAATTTGATAATTGATACATTTTCTTCATATGGATGGACTATTTCTTCAAAAACTAAAAATGCAGACAAAGTATTAAATAGTTTTGAATTTTAATTAAATCAAAGCAAGCCAAAGGCCCTTGGAGGCGAAGCTGATTGATATCCATATGGTTTAAGTCCGTTCCGGACGCCTAAAAAAATACATTCCGATAAAAGAACTTAACACAGTAGTAGAAAAACAATTAATATTTTTAAAAATTATAATATTAACTGGTATACAATTAAAATTGAGACAAAAGCAATGATTGTTGAACGATTTGCAAAAACAATTCACCAAAAGATGTATAAATATATGACTGAACAAGAAACTACTAGATAGGTTAATGTTTTGCAAGATCTTATTACAATTTATAGTAATTAAAAGCATAACAGTATTAAAATGACACTATTTGAAGCAAGTTAACCAGAAAATGAATTAAAATATACTTAAATCTTTACGGCTCAAAATTAGATTAAAAGAGTTGAATAATACAAATAATAATTTAAAAATTGGTCAAAGGGTAGAAACAAATTTTTTTGGATTTACATTTTATAAACCACAATTTGCAGAAAAAATACTGTATATCAATAAAGTTTTACCAACAGATCTAATAACTTATAAACTTGTTGACTATCATAATAAAGAAATTAAAGGAACCTTTTATTTGAATTAATTAACACCATACAATAAATAAGAAGAAGAATTTAAATATGAATATATTATAAAAACAAACAAAACAAAAGATCAAAATAATATAAAAACATTAGTAAAATGAAAAGTATATTTTCATAATTTTAATAGTTAGATTGATTTAACACCAGAGCAAATATAAAATTCTTAATATAGAAAACAGAAGATAAATCACAATAAATTCAAACCACGTATTAAAACACATGTAGCTAAACAAAAATATTGTATAAAATAAACATATGTAAATGAGTGAAGCAAAATCAATTAAACGCCAAATAAGGCTAATGAAAACAAAAGCAAAATAATAGAAAATAAAGAGAGCAATTTATTATTGAGAAAACAAGAGATGATGCAAAGATAATATAACTTCAAACGAATTAGCTGTATTAAAAACAGATGAAGACATTAAGAATAAAAATTTAAAATTAAGCTTAACACCAGTACAATAAAATGAAAGAATATAAGGACGGAAGCGATAAATTATTAGAAAATCAAGTGTTAGCAAATAAATTCGTACAGAAAAAAGAAAGGAACAAATAGCAATTAAAAATGTACTAGAACCTATTTTTCAAAGATATAAAAGGGGTTTTATAGCTTTTATATATTTAGGCAACTCAGCAAAAGATGCTTTATCAATAAAACTACAAATCATGGACAAAAACAAAACAGATAGTTATTATATTGGAAATGAAAAAATACAAGATTAAAGTAATTATTTCATACAAATATCTGGAAAACAAAGACCAATGGCTATTGGTTTATGGAAATTATTAACAAGACAACACCCAGTTAATTACAATGCTGAAGATGCTGAATCATATGCATGGTATATGTTTACAACCTAAGCATGTTATACTAAAGATGGAAGATTTAGAAGTTTAAATGGTGAAAAATAGAGTATAATATCAGCATATTGTAAAACACATAATATTATTAGTAAACAGAGATCACAAAGCAGAAGAAAAGTAAATATTTATTTACAACTGGCGCTGCTATTGCGCTTGCCATAAAGACACAGTAAGAACAAAATACATCATTCACAAATTTAGTATGATATTTGAAAAATATAAATTAACGTTATTTTAAAAACAGCTAATTGAAAATTAACTATGAGATAAATTCATATTATATAAATGATTATGGGCTATTCGGCACGATCCTCGAATTGTAGTATTACTTATAGACACAATTATGACGCCTTACAATTACATGTAACATTAGATGTTACATTAGATGAAGCAAGTTTTAAAACAGCAATATAACAAGGCCTAATAAAAGTAAATCATAGTAATATTCGATCCGTTAAAGATGATCCAGATATTATTGCACCAAAATTAGAAACCACAATAGCTAATACACAATTAGGTCATACAAATATTCATAAAAATGATATAGAATTAGCAACTACAATACTAGACAAATTTAAACCAGATTTTTCTGAAAAAGCTTTCACAAGTATATATTCTATACTTATAAATAAATTACATAGTAAATAAATAATAAAAATATTAAAAAAGTTTTAGACAATATACTACAAAAAATCAATATATTAAATAATGAGAGCAAAATATTCAATAATAAACAATAAGCAGATATAATGTTGCATACAAAAGTAAACAATATTACAGTTAATTAGGAGGCACCAATTTATATCAAGAATGGAGCCCAAATAGCTTAAAAAGAAATATATGCCTACTATCCAATACCTCATATAGGTAAAAGAAATATTAATTTTAGATATAAAAAATCCGGCGCTTCGCGCCGGATTTGTCGACCGGGGAGGCCCGAAGTAGATGCTGAGCTTCAACAAAGGCGCAATATAATTTATGTAGCGCTAAAAGACGATATAAGATTTATGGAAGCTCCCCTAGCATGAATGGGCCATATACAAATGTA
>JAQFZE010005463.1:0-10275 GCA_034695245.1 Dicyrtomina saundersi
GAATCGATTTCAATCGGATAAACATCGATCGCTGACAAGTTATTATGTTTGCATTTAGAATTATTATGGTGCAGCAATAATTCAAGTAATGCAAATACTGCATGATACAAGGGCCAGTTTTATTACTATTATTACTGTTACTTAATAAAACAATATGCTAATATCAATATATAAGCCAATATAATAATATATAATAATGCCATTTTTTATTAAATTTTTATTCAGGCAGTAAAGCGTTAGTTTTTATTTTTCAGTAATTCAAGCATAATTTACAATCATACATACAATCTACCAGTGCTAAGTATGTTAGTGCTACGTTCTTAAATACGGAGAGAGGTCTCGAGCCGAGCGTACAGTTCTTGATTCAGTGCTCAGGATACCAGATTTGTAACAGATGGTTGATTTACTAAAATTTAATGGCTTTAAGTTTAAAAATTTTAACTACCTTACTATTACAATATTCGTTTCAAATACATGTTTGAACGCACGATTGTTATTACCACGCACGCACGATGAGACGATTTAAAATTTAAAACTTTAATGGCAATTAATTCGGTGTAAAGTTTTCGAAAGCTGTAAAAGCAAAGCGTTCACATCCTTTAGCACGGAGCTCGATGACAACACTATGAAGCACATCAATATATTAATTTATTACAAAATATTAAGCTACTTAATACACACCAACCAAGTCACCTCATTTTCACAGCAAACAAACTTTCAAAAAATAAACAAAACAAAAGGTGTTGACTTTGATGAGCAAAATTTTTTGAAATTGAATCCAAATTCTTCCAATTAGTAAAGTTTAAAGATTAAGGTTTCACAACTCCCATTAACATTATCAAAAACGCCATTAACGAATCACTAGCTTTAGCTTATATAAATAATAATATCATGAAATTATACCACCGCATCTACCCCACGACCAAAACAAATACACACAACTACACCAAAAAGATTGAATAACATTAAAAGTAAGGAGTATTCTAAAATATTATTGCTACTGTAGGTAAGTAAAGTATCAATATAATTAAGAATTGTGAATAATGGTGAATTATTAAATATATATGATATTTAATTCGAATAATAATAATATAATAATAATAATAATAATAGTAATAATGTAATAATTAATTAATTATGTAATATAAAGGTACATAATATTGAGGTTCACTTTTATTCGTTTTGTATGTACACGTTACATTACACTATACAATATAATATAGGAAAACAAATTGACGTATGATTTTATTATTATTATTACTTACTAAACAAACACGTGCTGAAAAAATTAGGGACAACGAAAATCAATGTGTGATGAGAACCACCTAGGACGACAAAGGAAGAGTCAAAATCGAAAACGAAAAGTAGAAACGAAATAAAATATTAGATCCGAGACGACATCATAATATAAGTAACTAAAATTAATTTAATAACACTTAAATTGGTCTTAAATTTAGATTTGATTTAAATTGCATAGGTATATAATATGTAGCTCTGGTTTGAGCAGTTTCACAGAAGTACACAGAGTAAATGTAATAATATTTAATAATAATAACAATAATATAATAATTGGCGCACTAAAGATAGTAAGTTTCTGTTTTTAAATAAGGTAAAGTACTTATATAATATAACGAGAACAAAGGACAACATTCTCTCACATTTTAATAATTAAATATATACTTAATAATTTATTACACAACATGATTTTAGTAAGCTATTTCGCTTTCGAAATTTTTAATTAAAATAATTGAGAAATAGTAATTATTATCTTTTGACAAGGCATACGAATACGGCATACTTATGTATTGATATTGATTCTTTAAAACTAGAATCCTCTGCATTGCATATATTATATAGCTATAGATGTGTAGATAAAACTTTTTACTAGAATTAGAATTTCGTACAAAAGATTCCATTCATAGATTGTAGATTGCCCATTTTTGTAGATTATATATGGGTACAATAATTTAAACTAATTACATTTTACTTTGCTTCTAGTTTCCATTCAATATCGATATCAATATCAAGAAGCTTGGCTTGCGTTCTTCCCAATTTTTTTTTGTAGAAGTGATTATAATAACAGCAGCTACAATAATATTTATTGTAGCCGGATAATTAACTATATTAATATTACTCTAAACTCTAAAATCTACACTGAAAATAAATTCCGCTACAAACTCATCAAATCGAACAGCTAGAAGTATAGAATTAATGATTATTGTATGTAGTATATCGCCATTGTAGATGTAAAATCTACTATCTAAATTTTTCCCGACACAAAATAAAAGTACAACTCAACATTCAAAAAGGTGCAGGTGTAGGTACTTCGTACTTTGATAGAATACTATAATCTGTAAAATGTTCTGCACTCCATATTCCATTGTGTGGGAAAATTTTAGATACCTGTTCATACATTTTGAAAACCAATAATATTTGATCATATTTGGACTGCAACTTGCTGTGTGTCTAATATAACTATTAATAATAATTTAGAAACAAAAAATAAAATAAGTAGTTTTATGTAGATTACGATTGCACATTGTTACAAGGTTGATTAAGTAGAAGTCACAAATAATTTGAATTTTCAGTATTTTCGGCATTTTCTAAAGTCCATCAAATTTTTTGATTTTTTTTTGTTTACTTTTGTTTTATTCATCCTCCTCATCTTCTTCCCCAGCAGCGGCAGCCTCTGCGGACTCATCTCCAGTGGATTCTGTTGCTGGTACTGCTTCGGTGTCGGTAGTTGTGGTGTCGGCAGCCACCGCCGTGGATTCTTCCGTTTGACGTTCCGGAGATGCACTCTTCTCTTTCTGGTCACCACTAGCAGTCTTGGCCTCCTCAGCTTCTGCGGATGACTCACACTCACGAGATGCTGCATTTCCATTCGTGACAGCCACTGCCTCAGCTTCATTCTCTGCTGGACTTTCTTCAGCCTTCACGGATGGAGCAGCTTCTGAAGATGAAATAGTCGATGCTGGGACGTTTTTCTCTATTTTTGGGTTGTTAAGAAATGCTTCAAGAACATCATTTTCATTAGCAAGGTCAAAGTCATCATAATCCTGAAAGTAGTAAAGCAGGTTTAGGTTAGGTTAAAGAACTCCATTACAATATCACTATCACGTTTCCAATGGTCAGAAATTGTATTTTGAGCTAAATCATTCATTAACTGACGAGAATCTAAACTTTAAAACGAAAATTACAATAACGCCAAGGAAGCTCATGAACCACAAAAATTCCCCTTTAAAATTGACGGCTTTATAAATAAAGGGAAAGAAATATTGCAACTCTCAAATATTAAAAATATATAACTGGTTTTTAAATCAGAGAAATTTTAAATGGATTTTTCCATCAGAAATGAAGGAACTTTGTTATACATTGTAGTTTTAACAATAATCGACAAGTCGTATATCCTTCTGGAAGTTTTTGGCTTGAAAAAAAGTATGTTCCAGAATTAAAATACGCCTTCAAATTTAAAGAAACCCAATTTTAGGATTACTAATTTATGTTCACGTATTGTTTTCTACTACTAAATCTTTTTAAGACGTTTTTGAATTAAAAGTTACTTACAATATTTGTAGGAAATTAACACTTAGATATTTAAATTAATAATTATGACGTAAACCAACAACTTACGCCGCAGTAAAGTTCATCACTGAAAATCTGAGGGCTCAGAATAACTTTAGTATCCCCTTTGGGCTTTGCATTGGTTAACATGAAATCTTTTGAACTTTCCTTCCCGGCCTCTGTGATGTCAATAGGTTCATATGGAATACATTTACTATCCAAAATCATCATCACTCGCTGCTGTCTCTTTTTCACCTGCAAAAGACGTCAAAAATTTATGTAACAACTAATTTACTGTAAATGAAGGCGAATGTCAAGTTTTTCAATTGCTGTTACAAAACATGTAGGTACTAAATAACTGAGTGAAAATAACAATGTTATTATTATTACCTCTTTGCTTCCTGAAATCTCCGAATAGTAAACCTTCACGCCCATGGTCATTAGAGTCTTGAATTAGAGTTCCACGAATATCTGCAATTCATAGAGAATTAACATAAAGCATTATGTTCTATTTGATCTTACTGATTGGCCTAATAAAATTTAAATTACACACTATATTATTGTAGATACCTCACATCTTTAGCCCAATTGGGAATTTTATTGGAGAAATTAAAATTATTCCATAATAAAATTTATTGCATAAATACCACATTGCCTATAATAAAAGTAGAGTTACCACGGATCGATTTTCAAATGTGGAGCATGACACAGGCATCTGTCATTTCTATTTTTATTTCATAATACGTAATGGTTACCCATAAAATTCAATTTAAGGTCTTACGCAGAAATATCAGCATTTTCATCTCAATTCGGATTACATACATAATAACATGTACAAAAGAGGCTAATAAATAAGAAAATGATCGGACTACTTTTATATGTTTTTCTTTCATTTGTAACTTAATACTTAATCCGTGGATCCGTCAAGAAGTGCACCTTCGTGTGCTCGATGTGGAGTCAAAAAAAGTTTGTCATGCTTATTTCAGCATGTCCCTCATTTTACATGAACATTACTTTTACTCATGTCATGAATTTACTCACACACCAACACCAACACCGGATCTGCACTGTATTCTGTGCATAATACACCAGAAAGATTTAAAATGGCAATACCCATGCATACCACGCGTATATTTATGTCCCTTATATTTTACAACACTTCCTTATAGTATATATCGTATATATACGTATGCAGACCCTAATATTTAAATACAATAGGATCAATTCATCCATATAGTCTTATGTATAAATATAGCTCTGTATAGCAGAATAGTCAAGCTTAACTATAGTGTGTGCTCTTGCCTCTTGCCTCAGTAAAAAGCCCCTGGTTGTTTTTATTCCGAGTGTTCAGTCAGTGTACGAGAAAATAATTGAGAATAATATTATAGGGAATATGGTAATAGTAATAGTGTTACACAAGCCAGGGCTCTTTTACTAGCTCAAGTAAAGTTGTAGGGCTAGTAGTATGGTTGGTTAAGCTATATGCTTCCACACTACTGACACGACTAAAAAGTTAATACTTAACTTTCTGTCTGTCTACTTTACTACAGGCATTGTGTGCGTGCGTGGGTTGGGTCACTGACAGCCAAATAAATTGAAAACTGTCCAACGTTTGAGGAAATGCAAATGCAAATGAGCAGCAGTAGAATAGGAATCTTTTTTTTTTGCTATTTTTTTTTGTTTCAACTTTTTTTTAATGCCATCGTAATGGCGATGCCTTTTGGCTTAATAGCCAATGCCAAAGCCAGGCCCTATGTCTCCACATTACAAAATAAATAATTATAGTAGCTATATAGTACACGCATCACTACAGAAATTTATTTTGTACGATAACTGACAGTACAAAGTTATAATAGTTTAAGGTATTTAAATTTTCAGTTTTGATTACATAATAATTATTACGATTAAAATATTTTACCCTTCTTGTCCTCAGTACCCTTGAAATACAGCTGACTGCAGTCAAAATAAACCCAACCACCCACAACACTCGGTATTTAAAAGATCTGTGACTTCTCTGTGATCTGTGACTAACTAGGTAAGGGTGCCTCCGGGAAAATGTCCAGTTGGATTTATTACTGAATATTTTTTTTTGCCTTCACTTAAAAAAGTCCTTTTAAAGAATGAAACTTTCGTCGTCAATGACAGAAGAAAAATATATTATAATCTTTCATTCAATATCTCTGGACTCAATGACGACTGCTGAGCTATATCTGTATGTCGATGGTCGTTCGTATCGTAGTCAACTTGAACGATACTATTAAAATACGACGACGAAACAAGTACTTGCGAAAAGTCATAAAATAAATAATTGGGCTCAATGTCACACAACACTATAATATATCTTCACAAGTCGAAGTTGACGTAGGGAAAAAAAATTGTGGAAAAAATCAACCTACAGGAAAAGCATACAAAAGACCCAGCCTTAGGCCAACTTTTCCTTTTGCAAGAACTTATGCAGGAATGAAAAATAAAAATATGTAAAAAGCTAAAAAGCCAAAGTGCAGCAGGAAATAAAATCGCAAAAAAAAAACAGATGCTAAGTTCTAATGTAACTGATGTCACAGTACTGGTACTGGTATAGGTAGTCGTCAGTCGTAGCAGTTTGTCGTAAGTAGTCTTAAAACCAATTTATTACTCAAAGAAGTTCAAACACTGACCAATGTTAAGAATGTGAAAATTAAAATTACATAAATAGAATAAAAAAAGCAAGTAAAACCACTTTTGTCTCTCTCTCTCTCACTGAAATGTGATATGGAAGGAAGGTGGAACGGAACGTTCGTGGCTAGTTTCATAGCCGCAAACTAACCTTGACTATAATATAGAGAATTTTCTTTATAATTTGTATTTTTAATCCCTACTTACACATATTTCTTCCACCTTACCACATCACTATAAAATAAAGCCTATAATATGTATAAGTACGCCATACCACCGGGTTACCGGATCTTACACTACCATGCCTAATCTCCTTCTTTGGCATTGGTTTTGGTTCTTTTCCCATTTCTTTGAATTAAGTACAAGAATGTAATTTTAAACGTGTCACATTTCTGCATTATCTGCATCCCTGACAGACTTTCACACTAGAATGCCAAAACTGAATGTCAATGCCATACAAAATTTCAAGTTTACCAAACAATATAATACATGCGGTTTTATATTACATTGTATTGTTGCACCGAAACTGCACTGACATTGAATAAAAAAACGATAAAAGAAGTAGACAAAAAAAAAATTGCTAAATTGCCTTTTTTTGAATAGAAGTATTTTTACGGGAGTTGGAAATTCTGAACAAAGAATCACCGAATCACCGTTCACTGTTCACAGAATAAAAATCACAGAACAAATTTTACGATTATAATGAATTATAGAGTAAGACTGGACTGGCACTGGTGGTAGTGGTAGGCAGGAAACTACCTATGCGAGGGGCTTTTATTTATGTAGAACAACATCATAATTGCACCTTCAAAATATTGCGACTATCTGAAGCGATAAACGATAAGGAAAAATATTTATGCACATTATACTGTGCTCGATTTATTATTATATAAGTGATATAGGTATAAAGTGTTTCTACTATGGTATTAAGGTGTTAGAATAATAATTAACTGTATCCCTCTACCTATATTATACATTTGTATAATTAATTGGATTTATTTTACATAGGCATTACATTGTATCGTGGAACATTGAGGCGTAAATAAGTGAGCGATGATATAACCCAATTTACTTTTTATGAGGACTGATAAATGTACAAGATAATTTTAAACATAGTAATTGTCGTCGTCTACTTTGGCATTGGCTTTTAGAATTCTACTCATATCATAATATGCAGTTGTAAATTGTAAATTGTTGTGCTGTTAACAGTATTTGTTTTGTTCATGTTGCTTTTACTTTTACTTTTATATCTATATCTTTTGCACATTTATTTAAAACACAATGTATAGTATAGTTATACAATGTACTTATTCACTTTTCATATGCTATACATGATTATTACGTAGGTGTAACAAACATGCTTTGGAGTTTTAAATAATTTTGGTTATAAGATGAGTCACAACACGGACAACGAGGAGAGTCAATAGAGGTGGTCGTGGGTCGTGGTGGTCATCGTCATCGTCAATCGTCATCCAATACCATATCCTAATGTTAACTTTTAAAAGTGCCTTGTTATTTTCGCGTAGTAGGCGTAAGTTTGTTTCGAGTTCGACTTCGACTGACTGTATAGGCTGTCGTATATTTCAGAAAAGATATGAGTAAGCAGATAGATTGTAAAATCATTTATGACATCTTTCAAATATGAATACATTATTGTGTGCACAAAATGTAAACGGAGTAAATTTATTATAATCGGTAACAATCTATCTGCTTAAGTAGGTACATTCTTCATACATGTAACTGATAGTCTCAGCCATTATTATTAGTAATCTCTCTGTTCCCTTTATATACTAACAAAAGCTTTAGCCCATACTGTTTTATGTTAATATGGTTAAAGTAAAAGGGTCTTTGTATTGTTTTTTACCGTTTAACAACGTCTGTCAATAAACTATATTTGGTTTCGCTATTTGACCTGGCGACCTCTCTGACTTGGTTAATTTTTGCAAATATTATATTGTGTATTGACTTTGACGATCTGTGACAGTTCATAATTAAACACCATAACTACATCAGTACAGCCTATTGGATTTAAACATATACAAAAATTTGCTTCAATTTTACAATTTATTACAACCTACAATCTAATTTAAATTCCGGACAGGTAAGGTTTTATGGGAATTTAAAACTTTTCATACAGGTTAAGTAATTATATAAAAAAAATACGCTATCAACTATACCTGTTAGAAACCACCCATACCGGCTGGGCCGGGTGTTACCTGCAACAAACTAATACTAGGTAACTGGTAACTGTTAACTAAAATTACCCAGCTATTTTATTACTGCTTAACTGGTCACTAATTGCCCATTTATCATTAATTGTCAAATAACATTATTATTATACGATTTGCAAACGTAATGATATATAATGAACAGTTAAACAGATTAAATTAGAGATGATGATTTAAATAGGAATTTTTAGTAGGACTTACCTGTGTAATAAAGTTATTTGTATTGTTGCTCCAAACTCTCAAAAAATTGGGAATTTGAAAAATGAATTACTGGGTAAGCTTCCAAGTTTGAGCAGGAGCAGGAGTGGAAAAAATGTAAAAATAATTTGAGCTTTTCTTCCACAATGATTGTGTTTGTAATGTTTGTATTCGTACTCGTACTCGTACTCGTACCAGCAGTAGTTCAAATCAGAGAGATAATCTGACGATGACGATGACAACAGGTAGGTAGGTTGGCCAGGCTATGCTCCGCTATGCTGTGTAGGCAGGGCAGGGCAAGCACAAATTGTTGAAGCTGTAATTTTTGGTGGCAATGATGATGATGATGACTACCAAAAGATGAAAGAATGTAAAAGTAGCACGAGAACCAATAACAACCAATAACCAACAAAGTCAGTCCAACTTAATATCGCTGTTAATAAAACCTCCTCACAACTGTAACTGTTATAGCTGCGTTGATGGCTGATGGTCGTGAAAAAAATAATTAGTTTGCTAGCGTCAATTAAAAATTAAAGTTTATTTTTTTTAATGTTTTTAAACTTGACGGAGAACTAGGTTGCTCTTCCCTTTAATGATTAGATTTAAATGTTAAATTTCTATCCTCTGCCAAGTACAAAGTAAGTGCAGATATATGTTTCAATTCAATGAATTTGTTTGTAATGCCTGAGAGGTTTCTTCTCTCTCTCTCACTGTCTTTTCTCTGCTCAATAATACTTCTATACAGATATTTTTAATGTTCCGTACTGACTCCTGTACAGTACACTGTAAGTAGTATACTTATTATCTTCAATCTTATTATGTATGTATTTTTGCAGACAGTGATTATTAATATTGAGTATTTAATAATTTGCGTCTTGTTGTACTTTTGCACTAACTGACTGGCCCTTCCTGCTACTGTGACTGTGGTGAGTGAAGATAATGGTTAATGTCTTAGGTTTAAATGGCAGAATATAATATGCTTATATGTATTATAATAATGTATGGAGCATGTAGGTACTTAATAAAAATTTGTTATCTAATTCACTCCGTCTCTTCTTTTCTCTTTAAAGCCTCTTCTCTCGTCTGGCTGCTATGCTATGACTTTTAGGCCTGGCCAAGCAAGTAGATTGTAGATATAATAAAATAAACTATTATCTTATATACGATTAAAGATGTATAACGCTGCACTATCTGAGCAGTACTCCTTTATAACTGTTGATAGTGGTTATAGTGATAATGATAATCAGCGGTCGTCGGTGTATTTGTAGTTGTAGTTGAAAAACTTTCAAGCTCAAAAGACTCAAATCGGATTCACTGAACAAAAAGTATATTTGTATTTAAATTTGTAATGTGGTGAAGGAGGAATTTTTTTTTCTTGTTGTATGTATAATTAACTATATACGTGTCTGTAAGTTTGAAAGAACTATTTTGTTGTGTATATTATTATGTATTGTGTTCCTCTTGGTTGGGTAAAACTATTAGTTAGGTCGAAGAAGAAGAAGAAGTCGAAGTACTGAAGAAGGAAGAAGAATCAGCAGGCTCAAAACATTCAACTTCTCGATTTCTCGAACAATAATATTTAATTTGAGGTTCTTTAGACTTTAGGCGTTCACACATTTGCCATTTGCCA